>PVJH01026489.1:0-29980 GCA_004026705.1 Nesogale talazaci
GCTTATACCAAGGGCTCAAGTAGAAAATATTTGGAAATGAATATGGCAACATGTGTAGAAATATGCTTGATAAAAATGACATATTAAATGTTATAAGAGTTGTAAGATCTCTCAATAAAATCATTGAAAAAAAAAAAGATTGCGAAGGAAACAGGAAACAAGCTGAAAATGGACAAGGACCTTCTGCCAAAGTCAGTAGGAGAGAAAGACTCTCTTTAGAGGTGGTTGCCTCATCTGGACTTGTAGCCTTCTTACTGTGAGAAAATAAATTTCTGTTCATTAAAGTCACCCGCTTGTGATACTTCTTTTATACTGGCAGTAAGAACAGAAATCACGCTAGGAAACTATGTATGAGGGTATAGCACCAATGATGTTTTGGCATTCCAGCACTGTACCTGCCTTGCCTGTGGCTGCACTGGCAGCTGGCTTTCTTGTTATTGGCCCTGCCTCCTCCCTTGCTTCAGCATGTGTCCTGTTTAGACCTGAGGTCAATGACCAGAGGAGGTAAACTGGTTAAATAAAATAAATAAATAAATGTTGTTGAGAATATACACCAAATATATACTAATTCAATTACTTCTACATATCCAAGTCAGTGACATTTATATATTTTGAGCTGTGTAGCCATTTTTTGCCCTCTTTTTTTCTGAGTTTTTCTTCCCTTATTAATATAAACTCACTATTCTCTATGTTTGAGCAAATAATCAGAGAAGCAGGATTATATGAAGAGAAATATAGCTTCAGGATTGGAGCAAGACTTATTACCAACCTGTGATGTACGCATGGCACAACCTTGCTTGCTGAAAATGGGGAGGACTTGAAGCACTTGCTGATGAAGATAAAGGCCTAGACCCTTTGGTATGGCTCAATATAGAGAAAATCAAAACCTCACAATTGGACCAATAGGTAACATCATGAAAAATGAGAAAAAAATTTAAATTGGCAAGGATTTATTTTGCTTGGGTCCACAATCAATGACAAAGTGCATTGTGTAAATCTACTGTGCCAGACCTCTATAGAGAATTTTAAAGTGAAGATTTTGCTTTGAAGACTACAGTGTGCCTGATCCAAGCCACTATATTCTCTTTTGCCTCATGTGCATGTGAGAAGTGGACTTTGAATAAGAAAGACCAAAGAAGAATCGATGTATTTGAATTATGGTGCTGGCAAAGTATGTTGAAAGGTCCTGGACTGCTAAAAGAACAAACAGATTTCTCTCAGAAGAGTGACAGCTACAGTGTTCCTTAGAGGCAAGGATAGCAAGACTTTCATGTACTTTGGACAGCTTACCAGGAGAGGCAGGTCACTGGAGCAGTCCATCACACTCTGTCAAGGAGAGGGGAAGCAAAAAGAGGCAGGCCTTCAGCAAGATGGATTAACTGAGTGACTGCATTGATAGGCTCAAATACAAGAACTATCGGGAGGATGGCACAGGACTGACCAGGATCCTGTTCTGCTTTGCAGAGGGTTGCTATGGGTTAGAACAGATGGAATGCTTGCAAACAACACGCCCTATGGTGCCTAGCGAATATTTTGTAGGATTTTTGTCCATTCCATTCCATCTAGACTTTAAAAGAACACAATTCTCAAGACATCATTCTTTCTCATGTTAAACTCTTGTTTGATTTCAAGAAGATTTTAGGGGATTATATTTTGTTTGATATTGCATCAGAGGCCATCCCTCTGGGGCGTGGCCTGCATTAGAATTTGAAGTTCTGTTTCACACTTTACTTCTTTTGATCAGGATTCTTCTGTAGAGTCTTTGATCACTATACTCAGTAATGGCAGCTGGGTAGCATTGAGTTCTAGTTCTCTGGATCTCATGGCCAAGGAGGCAGGTGCTCAATGAGGTCATTAGCCATAGTTCCATTCCCTTCTCTTTTTCATCCTAGACTCTCCTTCTTCCTCTATTGTTCCAGCTAACAGAGATTAGTTACTGTGCCTCCTATGACTACTTGAAAACTTTTAAGAAACCAAACACTATGCAGTGAATTGGGATCCATAAGAGAAACATTACACATGTCATCAGGCCAATTAATTGGTATATTCCATGAAACCATGATCTTAAGCCTAATTAACACAACTCAAAAGGAGAAAAAACAGCTGGAAGCATCAATTAATATTTGGAACTTAGACTGTGTGAAGTATGAATCTAGGAACATTGGAAATCGTTAAAAATGAAATGGAACACATGAAGACTGATATTCGTGGTGACAGTGAGCTTGAATGGACTGGTATTAGTAATTTAAAATCAGTAAGTCATATGGCGTAGTCAAGAGGAATGGCATACATTCACCATCAAAAAGGACATTTCAAAATCTATCTCAGCGTACAAGACTGCCTGTGACAGGATAATGTCTATCTGCATACAATGAAATCCAGTCAATACAACTACTTGTGCACCAATCAATAGAGCTCTTTATGCACAACCACTGAAGTTGATGATGCAATTGAAGAAGTTTACCAATACCTTCTGTCTGGTATTGATCAAACAGGCAATCAAGATGCAATGATAATTACTGGGGATTGGAATGCAAATGTTGAAAACAAAAGAAGGGACAGCAGTTGGAAAATAGCCTTGCGATAGAAAGGAAGCTGCAGGTCCAGTGATAAAATTTTGCAAGAAAAATGACTTCATCAGAAATAACACTTTTCAATAGCTTAAAAGATGACTATACACATGGACTTCTCCAGATGGAATACACAGTAACAAAATAGACTGCATTTGTGGAAGGAGGCAATGGAGAAACTCAACAGTATCAGCTAAAATCAGGCCAGGGGACTGACCATGGGACATACCATGAATTGGTCATATGTAAGTACAAGTTGAAGATAATTAAAACAATTTTGAGAGAGCAAAAATACTACCTTGAGCATATTCCACTTGAATGTTGAGCATGTCTCATGAGTGGATTTGACACATTGAACACTAATGACAAAAGCTATGATGAGCTGTGGGATGGCAGGAAGAAAAGAATACATGAAGAAAGCAAAGATCATTAAAAAGACAGGAAAGACAGAAAAGATCAAAGTGAATAACAGAAGAGACTCTGAAGCTCATGCTTGGTTATAGAGTAGCTAAAACAAGTGTAAGACATAATGAAGTAAAAGAGCTCAACAGGAAAATTCAAAGGGCAGCTTCTGAAGACAAAGTAAAGTATTATCATGAAATGAACAAAAAACCCGAAGACAGTAAACAAAAAAGAAAGATCACGTTTAGCATATATCAATACAAAAGACTTGAAAAAATTGAAGCATTGAGTTGCAATATTGAAATATTCTATGGGCAAGATATTGAAAGAGACAGGAGGCATCAAAAGAAGATGCATCAAAAATAATTGGTCAGTATTGAGCCATTTCACGAGGTGGCATATGATCAAAAACCAATGGTCCTGAAAGGAGAAGTCCAAGTTACACCAAAGGCATTTATAATTTTAAAAAGCTATTAAAACCAAACCAAACCAAACAAATTTTCAGGACCAGATGAAAAACCAATGGAAATGTTTCAATAAGCTGATGAAACACTGAGAGTACTCAATCCTGTAGGCCAAGGATTTTGGAAGGAAACTACGTGGCCAACTGACTGGCAGAGATCCATACTTATACTTATTCCAAAGAACTATGAGCCAACAGAATGCAGAATTATCAAAAATATCTTCATTACCTGGCTTGTTGAAAGTGAAGAGGACTTGAAACACTTGCTGATGAAGATCAATGGCTGCAGTTTTTAGTCTGGATTGTAATTAAATGTAAAGAAAACAAATCCTCACAACCGGACTAGTAGTTCTTATCACGATCAGTGGAAAATAGATGGAAGTTGTCATGAATTCTATCTTTCTTGAATCCACACTCAATGCTCATGGAAGCAGTCGTCAAGAAATCAAATCATGCATCACATTGAGTTAATCTGCTGCACAAGACTTTTGTAAAGTGTTTAAGTGTGAGGATGTCACTTTGAGGACTCAGGTACACCTGATCAAGGCCATGGAATTTATAATCACCTGGTATGCACATGAAAGTTAGGCAATGCATAAGGAAGACTGAACAAGAAGCTATGCATTTTAATTATGGTGTTGGTGAAGAATATTAAAAGGACCAAGGACTGCTAAAAGAACAAACAGATTTGTTTTTGAATAAGTACATTCACAACATTTCTTAGAAGCAAGTATGGTGAGATTGCTTCTCATATCTACTGGATGTGTTAGGAGAGATCAAATTCCTAGAGAAAGACATCATGCTTGGTAAAGGAGCAGGGCAACGAAAAAGAGGAAGACTCATGATGAGATGGATTGACACAGTGGCTGGAGCCATGGCCTCAAGTCACAAATAAAAATTGAGTATGGGGCTGAACTGGGAAGTGCTTTTTCCTGTTGTATATATGGGTCAAAACCAGTTCAACAGCGCCTCACAGCAAACCATTCTTTGCGGGACAGTCACTGGTGACTTTTCTTCATAATTCCAGTTTTATTTTCATTTTCTTGATAAGGAACTTAGGTATGGATAACTGACAGTGATAGTTAGATTCTGTAAAAACGTTACTGGGCCAGGATTCCCCCATGATGTGATCTAATGTAATGTAATGGACTCCACCATGGGATATTCTGTGAGCAGTCTAGCTATTGTATGAATGATAAGGTGAAGTATTGCTGTGAAACACTGCCCAGTCCTGTGTTAACCTCGCAATTGTTCCTATGCTTGCAGTCTCTGAGTCAATCCATCTCATCGAGGATCTTCTTTTGCTTTTGTGTGTGTGTGTGTGTGTATATTTGTGGGCATCACTGCCTCTTGTGGTCATGGGCGCTATCCAGTGCCGCTCCAGAGAGCCGCCACTGCATTTGAATCGCCAAGCCCGCGGGCAGCAGTCCCGCACTCAACCACTTATGCCAGCGGGGCTCAGGCCAAGGATCTTACTTTATCACTGCCCTTTTAATTTACCAAACATCATGTCTTTCCCTATGCACTGGTTTCTCCTAACAACATGTCCAAAGCATATAGGAGGAATTCTCACCATCATGGCTGCTATGGAGCACGCTGGTTGTGCTTCGTTCAAGACAGATGTTTGTTCTTATGACATTCCATCTTCCTCTCAAGATTTTTTTGCCAGCACAATTCAAATGCATAGATTCTTCCTCAGTCCTTTTTTTTCAGTGTCCAACGATGTCTGCGTATGAGGCAATAGTCAAGATCATGGCTTGGGTCAGGCACACCTTGGTCCTCAAAGTAGCATCCTTGCTTTTCAGCACTCTGAAAGAGGTCTTGTGGAGTACATTTACCCAACACAAAATGTCGCTTGTTCTCTTGACTGCTGCCTTCATGAACATTGATTGTAGATCCAAGCTAGACAAAATCCTTGACAACTCCAATCTTTTCTTCTTCATAAGGGTGCCTCCTGGTCTAGTAAGGATTTTGATCTTCTTCTAATAGAGTTGTCATCCACACTGAAGGCTGAAATCCTTGACCTTCTTCAGCAAGTGCTTCAAGTCCTCCTCATTTTCAGCATGCAAGGTTGTGTCATCTGCATATTGTAGGTTTTTTAACAAAGCTTCCTCCAATTCTGATGCATTATTCTTCAGATAAACCAGATTCTCTGGTGATTAGATCAGCAGACGACTAAATAAGCATGGTGAGAGGATGCAATACTGCAGCAAACCTTTCTGGATTTTATACCATGCATGTTTCCCTATTCTGCTCACAAAGCTGCTTGTTGACCCATGTAATATATGGTAATTACAATGGAGTCCTGCCTGATTAATTAAATCACGATTTGATACAATTGAAAGGAAGCTTCATTGGGGATGTGTCCTACTCTCACATAAGCTGACACATAAGTGGGGAAAGTAGTTCACTTCTTGCTAGTCTGCATCCTGTGTCTGGCTTTTTGACTGGCCATCCCTGGAAGTTCCTAATATTTTGCAGTATTGCCTGTTGATCCCGGATTCATTCAATTCTGTTTCCTGACTTTGGGTGCAACCAAAGTCAACCAGCTCTGATTCAACCAGCTCATGGTCTGTCTGATTTCAGGTTTATCTTCCTGTATCTGGTTCCAGGAACTACTTGAGTTGGGAAAAATCTCCAGCTTAACATATGATGCACAGACTTGAATGAGATTGGAATTCACTAATCTTATAACATTTTGAGCCAGTTTTTTGGCTCACACATAAAATTCACACATATATAAACATAATTGATTTTGTTTCTCTAGAGAACCCAGCTTAACATACTAGCTTGCCCATGGTTACACAACTAACCAAGAGGCACAGTCTACCTTCTATAATCGCTACTAGTTTCTCACTGCTTCCTGTAATTCAAGTCTTGAATTAATAAATTTGTTCAAGCAACTTTTTAGATATGAAGCTAAATTTTGCTAAATATTCAGCATTTTCTACTGTTCAACCTCCAGACTTTGAAATGGCATTGATAGTTATAGAAAAATTGATCTATAATGATGGAACAAAGCTATTAAAATTGTGATTAAAATGATCATCTTGATTGATAGTAAGAATCAGAATTCCATATTATGATCCAGTACACACACATATATGTATGTAGTTAAAACATGACACAGTATCTTGCTCTTATTTGAACAAAATCTAAACGCATTTGCCTTCGAATTGATTCCAATTAATAGAGACTTACATATGCAGAGCAGAGAAATGAAACCTTAAGGTTTCATTGAAATTACTATTGGGAAGCATAAAGGCAGGCATTTTTTCGGAAGCATTTCCTACTGGGTTCAAACTGCTCATGATTTGGTGAGTAGCTTATTGTGTGGGGCATATATTGATACCCAGTGTTTGCTCTGTTTCTCTGCTCTATTTTACCAGACCTATGTATCTTTAAAAAATCATTATATTGTGGGCTCTTACAGCTCTTATCACAATCTATATATCCATCCATTGTGTCAAGTACATGTATACATTTTTTGTCCTCATCATTCTCAAAATATTTGCTTTCTACTTGAGCCCAAGGTATCAGCTCCTCATTTTTCTCCCCCTCCCTCTTCCTTCATGAAGCCTCATGAATAATTTATAAATTATTATTATTTTGTCATATCTTACACTGTCTGATGTCTCCCTTCACCTATTTTTCTGTTGTCCATCCCTCAGGGAGGAGGTTATATGTAGATCTTTATAATTGTTTCCCCCTTTCTATCCCACCTTCCCTCTACCATCCTGGTATGATCACTCTCAGCACTGGTCCTGAAGGGATCATCTGTCATGGATTTCCTGTGTTTATAGTTCCCAGCTGTACCAGGGTTCATCCTCTGGCCTACCCAGATTTGTAAGGTACAATTGGGATCATGATAGTGGGAGGAAGCATTAAAAACCAGAGGAAAGTAGTACGTTTCATTGTTGCTACACTGCACCCTGACTGACTCATCTCCTCACTGCAACCCTTCTGTTGTCTAGTTGCCTACAGATGGGCTTTTGGTCCCCAATCTGCACTCTCCCTCATTCACAATGATATGATTTTTTTTGTTTTTTGATACCTGATCCCTTTGATACCTCATGACTACATAGGCTGGTGTGTTTCTTTCACACGGGCTTTGTTACTTCTGAGCTTGATGGCTGCTTGTTTGCCTTCAAGTTTTTAAGACCTCAGGCACTATATCTCTTCATAACTGGGCACCGTTAGCTTTCTTCATCACATTTACTTATCTACCGATTTGTCTTCAGCAATTGTGTTGGGAAGGTGAGCATCAAGGAATGCCAGTTTAATAGAACAAAGTGTTCTTGCATTGTAGGAGTACTTGAGTGGAGGCTCAATGTCCACTTTCTACCTTATTACTAAGCCTATAGATATATGCACATAGATTTATTTCCCTATCATCATTTAAATATATATATTTACATATGTATATGCCTGTATTTAGACCTCTATATATGTCCCCCCCCCCTCTTTTTGGGGGGGCGTCACTGCCTCTGGTGGTCGTGGGCGCCACTCAGTGCCTCTCCTGAGAGCCGCCGTTGGATTTGAACCGCCAAGCCTGCAGGCTGCAGTCCCGCACTCAACCACTTACGCCACCGGGACTCAGCCCTATAAATGCCCTTTGCCTCCTAGTTCTTTCCTCTATTTTCTTTTACTTTCCTTTTGCTCCACTATCACACTCAGCCATCATTTGGAGTTCAGTCCTTCCTCTCAGTTACCTTGCCCTTGATCAATTCCTACCAGGCCTCTTACACCCTGCTCGCTACTGATTTTGGATCACTTGCTGTTCCCTTGTCCCTGGGGTTTGTTAACACCACTTCCTTTCCCCCACCTCCCTCTCTCCCATGCCCCCCTGTTGTTTTCTCCTCCAGATTGTTTGTCTGCCTATCTTATCTAGATAGACCTGCAGAAAAAATAATATGCATAACAACAAGACAGAGGAAAAAAATAAAGTGACAAAAGAAAGCAAAGCAATCACAACAGCAAAAAAAACAAACAAAAACCAACACCATCACCGACAACAACAAAAAAATGCCAATGACAAAAAAAAGAAAAGCCTGTAAATAGTTCTGCTGACCTTAAGGAGTGTTTTCCGGTCAGGTGTCCCAAAGTCTATTTTTGGGTACTCCCTTGGGACTTCCTTGCTCTGCTCCCCTTACTGCTCTGGTGCACACCTTTAGTGCTTTGCCTTGGTGTGGTGGTGTCAAATCCCACGCAATTCTCACACTGTGTCTCCAGTGTTGTCCTCTGTAGGGCTGTGCGACAGTGAAGGATGTCATGTCTCATAGTGGGACCAGTCATACGATCCTCTCTGTGCTTTAGCAGCTCTGAGCAGGAATATTGTCCTCAAGGCTTGATGGGCCAGGATGTGCTCCACTCTTTCGTCCTCCCCCTTCATTTGCTCCCATGTGCTCTGATCAGACGTGTCCCTCTCCCTGAGCTGTAGCTTCACTGCTGTCCTCTGAAGTAAATTCTTCTGGGGGTGAGGGGTGGCTGTTCACTTAGGTGGTATTGGGACCAGCCCCTCAGACTTCTCTACTGGTTCCCTGCTTCATGCCCGTATGTTGCATTCATGTCTCGGAGCGTCACAAACCCAGATATCTTAAGAACAATCAAATTCCACTTATCAGCAATGTATCAGAGCTCACTGTTTTGAAAAACAAGCAAACAGCAACAAAAATGTTTTGCGTTTCACAACCTTTTCCATTCTTTAGAAATACTCAGCACAGCATTATACATTTCAATATCCCTGTAGTAGATTTTTAAATTATGAGGACTCATCACAGTGAAGTCAGTCTGAGAGGAGCCTGAGGAAGATGATAGCCTATCTTGGAAAGAGGTCTTTTCTCTAAATCCAGCTTTCTTTGGAACACAGAGAGCGCCTATTTTAACATGCCTACAAGCTCCCGGAACATGCACACCTGGCCCGAAGGCCCACTCGAACTCGACCGGAAAACACTCCCTGTTATCCAGGCATTTCTGATTCGTAGATACCCTCTAGGACAGAGGAGGTTTGCCTCCTGGATATCCAGGACTGAACGCTTTACTGGAGTAGAAAGCCCCTCCTCCTCCCTTGGAACAGTTGGGGGTTTCAAACTGCCGATCTTGCAGTTAGCCATCCAATTGACAACATACTACGTCACTAGGGCGCCTGGCAGTGGATAAAGGCTTGAAATTCTTGCCAGCTGTGGAAAGCGGTCTTCAAGAATCTTCGCGGGTAAAAGCCCTCTTGGATTTCTTATTAGTTCTTCAAGCAAAACTCTAGGAGCCCTGGTGACATATTGGGTTACTTATTTGGGCCGCTCACTGTCAAGTCAGCAGTTTGGAACTACCACCTGCTCCATGGGAGAAAGATGGGGATTTCTATCCCTGTAAACAGTCGCAGTCTTGGAAACCCACAGGGCCCCTTCTCCGTCTTATTGGCTCATTATGTGTCAGAATTAATTCCCTGTCAGTGAGTTGGGTTGTGGTTTTGGAAGCAAAAGCCTGACCTCACAAGTCAATAGGCAGGTTGAGGAGGAATAGAATGGCTTACAAAGGTAGCCTGGGCCAGCTCAGCCTGCTGAAAAGTACTACAGTTGTTGACTTGATGGTCATCTTGTTGTCACAGACTGGCTGCCTGTGAGAAAATGTTGTAAAATCAAGGAATGCAGGTGAAAGCTGAGGAGAACATAGGACAGTTAGGGACAGTTTGCACTAACAAGCCCAGGTTGTAGTTATTGTTTTGCTTTTTTCAGGGTAACTTTGATGGGAAGGGCTTAATAGTTTTAACAGTTAACATCTTTCTGAACCAGTGATAGCGTCAATGAGTCAAGGATTGGTTGGGATGGTCTCAGTTCTTGCAAAATCCTAATGAGGAAAGTATTATTTTTCTCACTTTGCCAATGTCAAGTAACTTTCCAAAGATTATTTGCAGTTTGTACAGTGCAAATGAATTACCATGGCCAATCACTAATGGAAAGACTGGAGGTTTCAATCTACCTAGAAATGCCTTTGAAGAAATATCTGGGTTTTAATCAATGCGTCATTGAAAGCTCTTCACAGCAGACACAAGAGAGTTCTGCATTTGGCACAGATGGGATTGCCATTAGTTGGAAGTGACTTTATGATAATTGGTAAAGACGGAGTTGAGATAGAAATCAAGGTAATCAGAATTCAGAATTTGCAAGACCTTAACAAAGCAGGATAAGCTCCAATAATAGAATGATTATTATTCCAGCACAAAAAAAATCCTTTGCCTATGGATTCTTAATCTCTATTTGAGTAGTAAGAGAATTGAGTCCGTGACAAGGTAGGACTCAATGGTGAGAGATGTGGAGAAGGGAACTTCAGGTCCTGGGTGCTAGGTTGCCATTGCATCAGAAGTAGAGGCAAAAATAGCTTTGTCCAAGTAAGTAGTTCTGCAGGCCAAAATGTACCAAGAGGTTAAATGTTAAAAAATGAAAACATTACAAGAGAAATTTGAACAGTTACTTTTATTTTTAATAAAGAAATAGCAGTGTCCTGGGAGGGACAGGAAGATAATGGGGTATATGGAAGTTCTCCAAAAAGTCTGTGGAAAGATTTAATTAAAATAATGTATGTATATATATATATACATACACTTTATTTTTCAATATAAATTCTGTAACGCTTAATACATTGGTGTGAGTGATGCTACCAGCCTTGAAATCCATCCCTAAACAACTGGGAATCTTTGTAACTTAACCAGATCAAGGCAGTCTTGTTTGCTTTGTTAACTGAAGGAAAATGGGTGCCCTTTAAGCATTTTTTAAAGATTAGGAAACAAAAAGTATGCAGCTGGAGCTAAGTCAGTTTTTGATGGGTGAGCCCTAAAGATTGTCCATGGAAACTTGCCAAACTGCTCTGATTCAGTGAAAGGAATGAGCAGAAGCGTTGTTGGACTTGAGAAGGTCTCCCTGGTGCAGTTTTTACAGGTGTTTTTTTCCTAAGCTTTAGCCAACTTTTTCAAAACATGCTTCTTCTTTTTTTCTTCCCCCGCATCACTGCCCTGGTGGGAGTAGGAAGGCCCAGCCTTGCTCCTGGAGAGCTACTGCTAAATTTGAACCATCAACCCTGTGGGCCTCAGTCCCACACCCAACCACTGCGCCACCAGGGCTCAGCTCAAAACATGCTTCTAATAAGATGTCAAATTAAAAAGAAAATAAGATGCCATTTTTTCTCAGCCCTATGGAAAGTCAATAAATAAAATGCCTCGAGTAACTTGCCTCCCCCCCCCCATATGAGCTAACCTTTTGCTCTTGACCCGTCGGCTTTTGCTTTGATGAGACCACTTTCACTTTTTGATAGCCATTCCTTAGACTATGCTTTGTCTTCAGGATCATACTCTTAGTGGTGCTTCATCGCGTGTCCCATTAAAAAAAAATGCTTCAGGATCTTAGCCTCACTTGTGTAAAATTTCTGTGGAAACCTCTGCCATTATCTGAAGCTGCTCTGGGCACAATAATTCGGGCACTCATTGACCAGAAAGAGGGCTCAACTCTACAGTTTCAGTCAGAATTGTGTAAGCGAACAATCGAGATGTCTGTGGTGTTGGTCTCTGCTGTTCATCATTTTCAATTAGGGCACAAAGAAGATTTTTTTCCTTGCATATTGTTGTGGCCAATTTGGCTTCATTTTCAACATGCTCTCTTCCCTCCTTAATATGAACTATCCATTTTTAAACTGCTGATTTCTTTGGGGGGGCATAGGCCCCCCCCCAAACACTTTGCAAACTTTTTGTAAAGCAATAATTTTGCCATTCTTAAACTTACTTAAACTTAAACTTAGCTTAAGTTAAACTTAGTAAAAACTGCACCAGGGAGATCTTAATCTAAACGTAGCTTCACCATAAATTTGATGTTTGTTCTTGCTTCAATTTCAGCAGAAATTGTCAATTTTAGATATATCATAAGAAGTTAATATGAGTTTATTTTTTGTGTAAAACATTTAGAAATCCATGCATTTTTTTCATAATACACACGTTTCATAAACTTTGAAGACCCCTGCATAAATGAGGGGGTTGGTGAGAGGTTAAAAAACTAGGCAAGCTTTAAGGCAGCTTTTCTCCATATAAAAACCGAAACACTTGAAAGTGAAAACAGCAATTTTAACTAGGATTAAATGATCATTGAATCTTCTAAGCATATTCAAGAACTGTATAAAATTCAATTATTTTGAGATTATTTAAACAGATTTGGTGGTTTGCGTTGTGGCCTAGAGCAAATGCCACTGTAAGTCCCAGAAAAGAAAATAAATGAAATGCCAAATCCCACAGCCCTGGAGTTGAGTCCTGCTCACAGCAGTACTATACTGGGCTTATGAGGCTATCAAATCTTCACAGGTGTAAATAGCTTCATCTTTCCTCTACAGAGAAGCTGATGGGTTTGAACCACCAAACTTGTGATTCAACAGTCAGATGCTTACCTGACAGTGCTACCAGAGCACTGTTAGGAAACATGACTATAAATTGATGATTGAAACTAAGCTCTTTGGCTGGCCATTAAAATTATTTTGTCAAATGGTCTTTCTAGGTATTTGGAGATGGGTTTTTTTCTTAGCTCATTATTTAGAATTCTAGTAAAGAAGAGAACCTTGATCAAACATATGCACTGTGGAGAAGATTCCATTTATGATGCTCTTTACTCAAGATAATGGAATTTCTGTATTCCTCCCCCCCCCATAGAAGATGGCCACACACAGAATGAACTAGACTTTTATTTTGCAGGAGGAACATTTCCATCTTGGTGGAGGATTACAGTTTTAAGACTCAATAAGTGAGCTTTATTTTCAACTTTGCTGGTGACTCTGTTTAAAATAGTTTTTCTACATCTGTAAAATGGAGCAATTAATCTCCACCAGTGTCACAGTAATGTTATGAAAATGAATTACAAAATGCCTGCAGTATACATTGAGCTTTTTTGGGGGGAGAACTATAACCTATCATTATTAAGTGAAAATGGAAAAGTTTTGTATATGTGTGCAATTTTTTTAGCACTAGAATCTGACAAATAGAAATGCCATTGAGAAACATGGTGTGTTAGACTGGGTTGACTAGTGAAACCAATCCAGGGACACTCATAAATGTATAAATTTATATCAACGAGTAATTATATTTTGAGAACAATTCCACCCCTCCAGATCAAGGCCATAAGTCCAATGTTAGCACATAAGTCCAATACTAGTCCATAAATCCTTCTTCAGACTCACGCAGTCACATGCAATGATGCAGAATGCAGGAAGATCACAGGCTGGTGGGTGCAAAGCCTTGTGGATCCAATGGCTGTGGAAGCATCTCAGTGCTGGCTAGGATTTCCATGTGTCTCCTCCAGCCCCATGCATGTGCCTCTTCAATAGGTAGGTGAAGCAGAAAGAGAGCATGTAACCCTCCTTCAGGGAGAAGAAGAAGTTCCCAGAATCCTCATGAGAAGGTCATGCCTACCAGGAAGCCTCAGCAGCCTGTGCTCTGATTGACAGAATAAACTACACCCCTTCACTCTATTGATCAAGTTGACATGAAATGATGTGGCAACTATACATAGGATATGTACATACAGACCCACACACCATTCACACAAAGTAACAACATTTCCATAGAACACAAAAACTCCTAAGAGAAAATTTTGAAAACCAAAAAAGATACAAAATATTTATATACAACATTTAAAATTCTTAATGCTTTTTGAGGTTAACAAGTTTTTAAACAATGTTTGTAATCAGCTATCCTTACTCTTTACTTTGCTACATTTCCTGAGAAATCAAGAGGTACGTGATGAATCATATATTCAAAGTTCCAGTCAGTTTAATAAATATTAGGCTAAGAGAAGCAGACTGCCATCATTCCACGGTAGAGCAACCGGTGCGTTTGAACGACTGACCTTTGGGTGAGCAGCTGAGCACTTAACCAGCATGACCTTAATGGGCAGGAAGAAATACTGGCCTCCACAAATGGAACGAAGCAGCTCCCTTCCTGTGCTTTCTGCTTCTCTGAAAGAGGGAAGTGATTTGTGACATTTCCAAATGTCTTTGAGCAGGGAATGAAGATTGGAAAATGTTTTTATGGGACAGCAACAAATTTAATTAAGTTTATGTTTAAAATGATTGCTCAGCTTTTGGTTGCTTAAGTGCCTTTGGTAACGAATAATATTGAGATCAATTTATTTTGTTGCTTTTGTATACTTTTTATGTTCAAAGGAGTTCTAAAATAATACATTGATATCTTTTCTTTAGAAGTTGAGCAACCTGTGTGCCTTTCTCTCTCTCAATATATCATAGCTATAGATCTATATCTCATATAAAATGTATGGTTTCACTCATATGTACATGGATATTACATTATCTATATGTATACACACATGCATATATGAACACAATACTTTCAGGACCTTTTTCCTACCCACATTCAAATCATCCGTCTCTTTCTATGTGTTTATAACCTGTACTTAAATGAAAAACAGATAACTTGGGGGTATGGAATAATTATTAGGACTTGTGAGACTAAAATGTTACCTGGAGCAGACACACTCATCTTTTCTCCTCAGCATGGTTGGTGGGATTGAACCACCAACCTTGTATTATTAACAGATGCCTCATGAGACACCAAGGTTCTGTGGATACATGAGGTACTAACAGAATCATATGGTAAACATGCTCAACTGCTAACTGTAACTTAGAAGTTCAAGCCCACACAGATAGCCCACAAGATGGGCCTGGTGATTGACTTCTGAAAAATCAGCCACTGAAATACTGGTGGATATGTGGGGGAAATACTCTGATATGTGGGGTCATCATGAGGTATTTTTTTATATCTTTAATTAAAATAAAAATTTGTAGAAAGCCATGATCATGAAACTTGTTTAAAAATCGATGGACTATTTTCAAGGATGAACAAGGTCTTAACATATGAAGATGTGGGCTGAGCTCTGGTGGTGTAAGTCGTTGAGTATGGAACTGCAGCCTGGGGGCTTGGCAGTTCAAATCCAGCAGCAGCTCTCAGGAGCAGCACTGGGTAGTGCCCACAAGCACCAGAGGCAGTGATGCCCACCCAAAAACAACAACAACAACAACAACAAAAACATATGAAAATGCCTCAAAAAGTTTGTGGACAAATGTGGTGGTTATGTGCTTATGTTAATTTCATGATTGAGATGTAGGGGTGGAGTTTAGCCTGTTAATCTGGAGATAGCCATTGAGTAGCCCATGAGGCCTCCTTATGGGCATGGCTTTCTCCTGAGACTTCTGGGAAATCTTGCGGTATTTCCCTCACGAAGATGAGAAGATATCTCCCTGGTTGTTGGGACTTAGTCTCAGAGACAATGAATCATGGACAAGACAAGATGGCAGCGTCTGAGGAGCCAGAGGAGAAGCCACAGAGCCAGACCTCTGAAGCTGGAGAGGCCACGTGGAGACACCTGCCAGCGCTGAGTTGTTTCTGCCACCGCTGCGTGCTGTTGATGGACCCTGAGCCCTGGAAGTGAGGAGTCATGGGGAGACTCCTGCCAATGCCGGGATTCTGCACCCACTGACCTGTGACTTCGTGAGTCAGAAGGAGACATTATAGACTAGTATCGGGCATATGGGCTAATACCGGACTTATGACTTTGGACTGGTCTGGGTTGGGATGCTTTCTCAGTGTTCCATTCCTTTTGTATATAAACCATTCCCTTATATCCCTATGCATGACTATAAATTTGTTCCTCTAGTCTACCTGGACTAACACAACAAATAAAATGAAAATATAATGAAAATTTCCCACGAACTTTCTGACACTCCCTCATGTTCTGTCCACACAGGACCTGAATGTTGACAGAGTGCTTTGCTGGGGCAGTGGCGCAGTGCTCAGGTGCTGATGACAAGACTGGTGGTTGGCACCCAGGATCTACTCTCCCTCCTATTCTCAGGGAGAAATGACCCAGATATCTGCTCCCTCAAAGATTCCGCCCTGGGATCTCCATGGAGGCAGGCCCATCCTGCCCTAGAGGGTTGCTATGGCGCCTAACAAAAACATGGGTATCCTAATAGCTGGTCTTGACCACTACTCTAAGGGGGGGTGGTGCAGTTCAAACTCACCCAGCTGTGCTGAGGAGGATAATCAACTTCTGCCATGGAGACAACCCCCTGAAACCACTGTGGAACTCACTCCTCCTCTGTAACATGGGGTAAAATGAGTTGGAACCCACATACCAAGGCAATAGTGAGTTTGTGTTTTTTTGTTTTGTTTGTTTTTTGGAAGTTAATTTTTTTAATGAAAGTTTTGGCTTGAGAATACTCACCCCCCACCCCCTTTTTTTTTTTAAACTTGGTTTTAAATTTAGCAGTGACTCCTCAGGCTAAGGGGATGGAACATTATTGACATGATTTTGCTATTGATTGACATTTTCTATGAAAGGAAGAGAGATCCCTTTGATGGGCCCTTTGTTCTCAATGTAGGTGATACAGCGCTAGTGTCTGCTGTTGTGAGAGCTTTTTGTCACCTGGCGATCACATGGTCTCTTCTCAGGGCATCAGAGGCACCATTCAAACAGTTCTGTTTGGAGTTTGTATTTTCCAAGTCTCTTGAATTGTGTAGGGTTTTTTTTTGGCATCACTGCCCTCTGGTGGTCGTGGGAGCTATCCAGTCTTGCTCCCGGAGAGCTGCTGCTGGATTTGAACCACCAAGTCAATGGGCTGCAGTCCCACACTCAACCACTACCCCACAGGGGCTCAGCCTGTGTAGGGATTTTTTTTTTTTGAGAGGTTGAGAAAGTGCTCCCTTTCAAATGAACACTGTTTCTCTAATGAGAAATTGATCAATATTTACAGTCTTTCTTGGGGAAGGGATTGAGAAGAAAACATTTGTTTTCTGACTTACATAATGGGGTACCCCCCTCCCTCCACTCCAAAAAACCCAGAATTGTGCTGGGCAAGGTAGAACTTTTGTAGTAAGACTTTTTCTGGCTAGCTGGGCATTGAGGAACTTGTTCTGATTTAGTGCACCCAGTGGTGTCTCTTGGGAAGGTTCGTTTTCTCTGGGTACAGGGAATTTTTTCATAAAAGCAGATGTACTAGAATCTTTTTTTGTGTGTGTTATGACTGACTTAAGAGAACAGTGTGTGGTTGTGAAAATTTTGTTTCCTGCTCAGGAAAAACACCACAGAAACTGTTGTGATGTTGAAAACAACTCAGGACAGTACTATGGGAAAAACTCAAGTGTATGCGTGGTTTTCTCATTTCAAAAAAGGTGAAATGTTGTGTGATGACAAACCTTTTCTGGACATCTGTCAACGTCCCGAATGGACGAAAATGTTGACGTGTAGTGCATTTGGAGTCCTTTCCACCAGGTCAGACTGTTATTCAAGCATTCTATCTAGAGGTTCTGAAAATTTTGTGTAACAGTCTGTCAGCTCCCCCCCTCCCCCCCCAAAAGAAAGACCTGATTTGTGGCAGGTGGAGAACTATTTTTGCCAACATGGCCATGCATCCTGCTCCCTTAGGCATCTCAGCGCATCAGCGTTTGGCAAAAGACAGCATGCCTCTCTTGCTCCACACTCCTGGCTCACCCGACCTTGCTCAGTGGGACTTCTTTTTGTTTCTACAAAGGAAGAGGGACATGAAAGGACAGCACTTTGACAATGTAGAAAACGCAGAAAAAAATGAGG
Source organism: Nesogale talazaci (assembly GCA_004026705.1). Classification (NCBI taxonomy): domain Eukaryota; kingdom Metazoa; phylum Chordata; class Mammalia; order Afrosoricida; family Tenrecidae; genus Nesogale; species Nesogale talazaci. The sequence continues at coordinate 18,066 of PVJH01026489.1, forward strand.
GAGGGGTTGCTGGACGTTCAAACAGATGAGTTTGAAAACTGTTTCCAAGAATGGAATGACAGATTTGTCAAACGTGTTAAGTATAATGAAGGTGATAAGGCTGATTTGTAAAAAAGTGAAATACATAGCTTTGGTGGATAAAGTCCCCTTTCTTTTATATGTCCTTGTGAACCAGGAGATACAGGGATGTAAAGTGTGGGAGACGCTCAAGCATTTCACTCCAAAAGGTGTGTGAGAGCCCTGCTTTGAAAAGCACTTTCCGGGTGTCATTTTGGGTCTGGTCCCATCCTTTCCTTTGGAGATATGAGGTGAGAAATGGTTTGGTTCAGAGCTATGAGTTACCATTCATTCTACACAAAGCTCTTAATGAAAATGAATCGTTCTATTTTTGGAAATATTTTGAGCTGTTTACCAAAGGAGATAAATATTAAGTGACTCCTCTTCAAACGTACTGTGTACCTCTTAAAAGCCAAACATCATATATCCCCCAAAGAATATGAATGAGAAAGCAATCAAGGTCTTAAACATCAGTGATTTTTACCCTTGGTTTGGGATTTTGGTGTTTATAGTGACTGTCTTCTCAAAGTTTAATAGGTAAGAAACAGGGTTCTTGTCTGGCTCTCTCACTTAATTTTGAGTAAGTTATTTTTATTTATTTGTTTTTTTGGGCATCACTGCTCTCTGGTGGTGGGAGTAGGAGGCCCAGCCCCACTGCTGGAATTGAACCTCCGTCCCAGTGGGCCGCAGTCCCGCGCACAACCACTACGCCACCGGGCTCAGCCCTTGAGTAAGTTATTTTATATGGTCATCCTAGCCTTAATTCCTAATGCAGTGTATTAAAATTTTGGACTCTTTTGGTGGCTACACTACCACTTTGGAGGGAGTTCTCTGTTATGCTAATAGGCAGGATTAAAGTGAGTTAAATTCTGCCCTTTACCAGGTGTATGAACCAAGTTACACTCTGTGTTTCCTTAGGGGGTTGGTATTCTGAAAAACAAAACCCACATGTGCTAGACAGGGTTCTCTAGAGACACAAAACCAGGATACTAATAATTATATATATTTATATAGATAGAAAGATATCTAACATAAGAAATAAACAATTAACTAATCTATAAAGCAGTACAAACGGCTCGGTGCAACTCACTTGTGTGAGACAGCTAGTACACTGGCAGTCCGAGTCCGGAGGGCCGCTGAGCAGTCCTCTGAAGAGCAATTCAGGCTATCCAGCTACAGGCAGCAAACGGCAAAGCAGGTCACCGACAGTCAGCCAGATGACAGGGAGGGTCCAACAGTCCCCAGCTCAAGAGATGTATATTCCAGGAGCAGAGTTTGAAGGAGCCACAACTTGCAGTGAGACAGACCATGGATTAGGTATTCTATGGGGGAGTGTAGCTTGCAGATCAAGGCGCAGAACAAATAAGGCAGTCAGCTGGTCTGAAGATCCAAGAACAAGAGATCAAGACGGGGCTTGTCAAGCCGTTTAGATCTCTGCCCTTCAGTCAATCTCACCTATTCATTGGCCATGTTTTCATAACAAACCTATCATCTTTGGCCATGTTGGCAAATCAAAGCTACCTGTCACATCACACTTCTATCAAAGCCATTCCTCTGTGTCTATGAGCCATTCCAGAGAGAAGTCTTAGAACCATTGGATGTGTAGCATATTGGAGAGCTCTGTCTGCTTGGGAAGAGGCCAAGAACAGAGGCGCCAGAAACCGTGGCAGAGACACTATGAGACAGAGCAAAGGAGCCAGGCTGAGATCAAGGTCGAGGCAAGGAAACCATGAGAAGGAACCGAGGAGCCACACCAAGACTGGGAATGTGAGACAGAGTGGCAGGGGCACTTGCTGGTCCATGAAGGCAGAGGTGAAGGGACAACATGGCTGAGAGACTGAGTACCAGTCTGTTGGCTGAGGAGAGGGGTTGCTGTGCACCAATGATGGTAGCCTTATGGTTTACTGATCTTGACTTGTGGTGACCTATTAATTTCCCTAACAATGTTCACTTTTATCAAATCGATTCCTACTCAGAGCAGTCCTATGGGACGGAGTACACCTGCTCCACTGGATTTTTAAGATTCTCAATCTGGACAGCAGTAGAAAATTCTTATCTTTCTCCCATACAAGAGTTGACAGTTTGCTGACCTTGTTATTAGATACCCAACCCAGAGCCCGCTATGCCATCAGAGCTCCTACCTTCCCTAAAATGCCCCCATCCCTGTGAATGCTGCCTGTGAGTTCTGTGTGGCCATGGCAGTGAATGATTGAGCCCAGCATGGAAGTAGAGTGCCAGAGGAGGAATGGTTAGTGTCAGAATAAGATAACAAAGGGAGGGAGGGTGGAGGAATGTCTAACTCCCAACCTTATGGCAACAGGGAAGTCCGAGGAGGCCCCCTCCATGTAATTTATGACCATTACCTTTAAAACGGGCTATCTGTCCAGCCTGCATTCTAGAATTCCCATCTTGTTAACAAGAATCAAGGCGACAACTCACAGGGATTTGGGATTCAGTAAAAGACTTGTATTTTTATTTTTCTCATGTATTAGACTGTGTGCAAGTTGCCTTGGTTTCTGGTGTTGTGTTAGTCCAGGTAGGCATGAGGAACAAATTTCATAGACTTGCATATAGATATAAGGAAAAGGTTTATATACAAGAGGAACAGGACATTGAGCCCAGTCCGGTTCAAAGTCTTAAGTCTGATATTAACCCATATGTCCGAAATCAGTCTAAAAATCTACTTCTGACTCATGAAGTCACGGGTCAGTGGGTGCAGAATCCCAGCACTGGCAGGGGTCTCCACGTGGCTCCTCGCTTCCAGGGCTCAGGGTCCATCAATAGCAGAAGTAACTCTTTGCTGGCAGAGGTCTCCATGTTGCTGCTCCAGCTTCAGAGGTCTGGCTCCACCAGGACAAAGTCACGTGGTCTCTCCGCCGGCTCCTCCAGCTTCTCGGACGCTGCCGTCTTGTCTTGTCCGTGCTTCATCGTCTCTGAGAACTAACTCCCAACAACCAGGGAGATAGCTTCTCATCTCCACAAGGGAAATATCGCGAGATTTCCCAGAAGTCTCAGGAGAAAGCCATGCCCACACAGAGGCCTCATTGGCTACTCAATGGCTATCTCCAGATGAACAGGCCAGACTCCACCCCTACTTCTCAATCATGAAATTAACATAAGCGCATGACCGCCACAGGTGTCTTTGGCAACAGCCATCAAGAGAGAAGTGAATTATCCCTTTGAGGAGGTACAATGGCAGTTCAATAGCAGTGAGTGGAGCAGGATTTAGACCTTTTGTGAATGGACATTTCACAGGTAATTTGGAGCGGTGACCAAGAGTTGCAGAGCTCTGGTGGCACTGTGACTTAGGCTTTGGGCTGCCAATTCACCAGTTCAAACTTACCACCTGCTCCGAGGAAGACAGACGAGGCTTGGCTGCTCCCATAAAAGGTTTATAGGCTTGGAAACCAAAAGACGCTGTTCTCCTCTGACTTATAGAGTTACTATAATTCAGAATTGACTGGAAGGATGTGATCTGGTTGATTGATCTAGAGTTAATCACTGATGAAGGGGAAAAAATTGCACTTGGCAGGAGAGAAGTGTGGAAGGCAATGGGAACATTTTTAGAGACCCGTCGGATCCCATTGCTGGAGAATAGCACTTCATTTCTGATTGGCAGATGAACAGGATTAAAATTCACACCTGAGTGAGTTGACAGAGTTGACAGAGTTCAGGTATTTGTTTTCAGAAGAATTAGGCTACTGTTGACCACCAGGTTGGTGTTGAGCAGGAGAGAGTGTCATAAACCACAGGACAGTAGCAAGTTGATGGCAGATTGGAAAGCATGCTCTGTGTGAACCGTACGGAGAGAACTTCTTCCCAAATCCCAGATTGCAAGTGAGCCCACAAACACTATCTAAACAATTGCCCTTTCTGGCACACAAAGCACCTTTGGACTTTAAAGATTTCAAGTAGGTCTCATCATCTGTAACCTAGCTTCCTAAACTTAGCTGAGCTTCAGAACCCCATGGGAGCCCGGTGAATACACTGGTTGCTGGGCTCAACAGGTAACCTAATGAATCAGAACCTCTAGTGGGAGGAACCAGGGATATGTATTTTCACCTGATCCCCCAAAGATTCCAGTGACCAACCCACCAAGTCTGGGAACTAGGGTGTATAGAATACTGAACTGCTTTATGAAGAGAATTGAATCATTGCTAAGTGACTTACCGACCAGATGAACTTGGACGAGTCAGTTACTTAATGACTGTTGGGGTATTCCTTACTTCGCTGTGTCACGAAGCATAAACGAGATCACCTTTATGGAAATTTGTATCCTACTTTCTACCCGCACCCCCCGAAATGGGGATCCTCACTAAATATCCAAACAAAACAAAACATCTTGCTGTCATCGAGTCAATTATGACTCGTGGTGACCCTCGAGGACAGAGTCGAACTGCTCTTGTGACTTTTCTCGACTGAAAATCTTTAAGGTAGTCAAAAGTCTCATTTCTCCCCCATGGAACAGCTGCTAGCCTCACACTGCTTAGCTGGCAGCCCATGATACTTTCAGGGATGCCAGGAGGCCCAGGCTAAGGTGATAACTGAACTGTAGCCTATGGTTTGGGGAAGCAATCCTATGGGGATCTGGAGGGGAGCATTGCACAGAGGACTTTTCCTTGGGAGCGGTGATGTGATTTAATTGAGTGTAATGTCTCCGGTGAGAAACATCTCCGCAGGGAACTTAGAGTCTGCTGTTGCTGATTCAGCTGGGTGTCAGGGGACCCCGAGACAGAGACTGCTGTACTGAACCCAAACTTAGACTCCACACAAGTCATTTCATTTCAGCTGCCGACTTCTCACACTCCCCTAGATGAAGCAAAACATTTTGCTAAAAAATTGGCCCTCAGAAAGTTTTCGCTGAATCCCAACTGGTTCCTCTGTGATGGAAGCCAAGAATATTTGCTGTTCTCCTACCTTCTATTCCCCAAGGCACCCATAGATCTGGTTTCTTTTTGTCACATCACTGAAGCTATGGTACTCATCTCTTTTTCCTGCAGGGGATTGTGTTCTCTTTGGCTTCCACTGGAGTCTGCAGTCCATGAGTGACAGAAAAAAATCACCACTCCATCTTCAATTTCCTGCCTGGTAGGGGGGTAGGTGGCAGAAGGGGAAGAATACTTTGCTTTTGTCCATGGAGCACACCGGGGGATAATACTAGCACCATGGATTTCAGCCTCCCATCTCTGATGTTCTGCGTCAGGTTCACCAAGAATCTACAGGCCTGTTATATTGCATAGATACAATAACCAACGTATGCTGAATCAAGAAATTGTTAATAAAAATACGTGGCACATCTGCAGGTGATGATAGAGGGTGTCATTCAGCCACTTATTTACTAACTAATTCAGTAAGTAAGCAGTTCTGCATCCAAGACAAGAGTAAATATCTTAATACCTGTTAGTAGCTTCCATATGACTTCTCAGGGACCCAAGCCCTGACCATGGTCACCCTGACTACATCTTCTACCCAGCTCTCTGGGGATCGATAAGTTCCAGTCAGGCTTTTTCTGCACCGGCTGTGTTGTTTTATTTCCAAATGCTTTAGCTGGTCTTAATTGTAGCATGAATTCCCCCTGCCAAGTAGGTCATTTATATCATTTGTGTGTGCTCATCTGTACAAATGTGCAAATGTGTAGCAAATATTTGTTGGACAGCCACATGGGATAGACTTTCCTACCAACTCTTCACAGTGGACTTTTCAATTTGTATTATATAGGAAGGGGGTGTGTGTGTGGAAGATCAGCAAATTAAATTGCTCTAAATTCAAAAAGATAATGACGCTTTCTGTAGCTACCTCTGTGACATTTGCGTATTTCAATATCACGAATTAATTTTTAAAAATGAGTGCTGCTAAATGCTGCATTATGCCCTGCATTTCTTTTTGTACATGTCTGAAACAAACTTTCAAGCGAGTCTGTTTTATAAGAATAAGGTGCTCGTGACTCAGAGATTCTGAAAATTGCCTCGAATTGCACTGGGGCCTGGACTTTAGAGAGGAATGTAGTCGCTTTAGTCAACACCCAGTCAGGCAGAAATGTAGTACCGTGTTGCTAGACAGACATCTGTTCAAATAAAAATTTCCTGTTTATTGGGGCTTCTGCTCTGTTGAAGTAAAGGTCTTGATAGGCTGAACAAGTCAATCATTATAAACCTTGTTAGTGTGACAGCCCCCTGTGTATTGTTTAACTGGGAATGAAACACAAAAATACACCAAGCCCCTGCAGTATCTCCACTTCACGGTGCATAAATCTGTCATGCCTCTTGTCACTTAAAGTTTGATTGCAATCTACCAAATGGCAGAAAAGACTTCATCCCCAGAGGGCTATGCAAATAAATTCAGGCATGGAACAATAAGGGGGAAGGGCCTCCCCTCCCCCAATCTTCTCTCGAAAGCGTCCCCCAGGGTGATTATTTAGTGGCAACTGGTGAATTATCCAAAGACAAATAACCAGTGATCAGTTCCACATGCAGATCTGTCTTCCAATGGTCTAAACGGGATTCAAAGCATCCTTCCTGCCTGCCACCACCCAAGCTGTATTATTCTTTGCAGCTACGGAGCGAATCCTTCTCAGACCCTTCTTAAGCCTTTTTAATGACTGCCACTATTGCCCCTTGATTTAAAACTCAGAGGTGAGGGATAATCTGCTCTTAGTTATGCTGATGAAAATGCTCATCTGTTCCCTATCTCCCCCAACCCCCAATTAATCACATCTCCATGTCTTAGAAAAGCCTATATTTTGAAAATAGCTACATGGGGTCTGCCGGGTAAGAGATTTGAATTGAAGCTTCACTGCTAGTAATATTTCTTCTTTGGGGGCGTTAAATGCTCAGGGCATTTTGATATCTGGTTCTTAGGGAAAGCCTTATTCAGAAATTGCTAGATTCAGACCAGGAAATCTCAAAGTATTATCCATTCCAGCTGCTAGTCTTCAGCAGAATAAATCATTCGAAACAAGCAGTTGACTCTGTCTGAATCAGCCCTTCTGACTCAGGCCCAAAGCTTGTCTGGGCTGCCCCTGAGAACTGCACCCAGGGTCTGGGAAACAGGGGGATGGGGAAGTGAGGTCATGGAAGAAGCAAACTCAAGTCGTAATAAGCCAATCTTATGAAGAGTCACTAAATGAGTATGCTAAACCCAGTTTGGAGCAGAGCAGAAGGCTGCCGAAGGAAGCAGAGGTGGAGCCCCATGGTTAGATGACTTGCAAGAAAGCCATTGTCTCCCTCATCAGGTCTTTTAGGAGCATAGAAGGGGAGCTGTGAATCTCTTATGTCTGACAATCTCTTCTGTGTTCAAAGATGCTCCTGCAACATTTCATCTTTGTGCTTTTATTTTGCCAAATCTAACCCCTCTTTCATCATTACATTTCATATCAAGGTTTATCATTATTCTTCCTAAAAAGATATCTATGTAACTCCAGGAAATAAAGCATGCAAAAACAATTCCATACAGATATTTGATTATTTTGGAAATATAGTCTTATGATTAACTGAATCTAGCCATGCCATGTGTGAAACATTCTTTAACCACTGTAGATTAGAGATATTTTGTGAGTTCAGCACAGGAAGCTCTATATCTTATGAATGAAAATTGTTTCCCTTTGGAAGGAAAATGAGCTTGTCCAGGGAGAACCTTTGGTCCTTTAAGAAAGCTGTTGGTTTCTCCAAGCAACATAGTTAACATTCAAATCTGAGGATGAGCAATGAGCAAGTTGTTTGAAAAATATCTTTTTTTTTTTTTTTTTGGCATCACTGCCTCTGCTGGTCGTGGGCGCTACCCAGTGCTGCTCCTGAAAGCTGCCGCTGAATTTGAACTGCCAAGCCCGTGGGCTGCAATCCCGCACTCAACCACTTACGCCACCGGGGCTCAGCCCCAAAAATATCTTATGTAATTCAGGAATAGGTAAATATCTGGTGCTTTTCTAATAGTCTATAGAAACATGCACACACTACATACATTTACATAGTGACAAAATTATATATAAATTTAATAATATTTTGATTGTTCCATATTGTTCTTAGATGCCATCTCATCACTTTCAACTCATAGCTATCTTTTTAAATTAAATTAAATTAAAATTTTTTTAGGCATCACTGCCCTCTGGTGGTGGGAGTAGGAGGCCCAGCCTTTGTTCCTGTGAGCTGGAATTGAACCTCCATCCAGTGGGCTGCAGTCCCGCACACAACCACTCCGCCACCGGGGCTCAGCCCCCTAGCTATCTTATGCACAGCAGAAAGAAACACTACTTGGTCCTGTGCCATCTCACAATGCTTTCATTGGAAACCATGGTTGCAACCACTGTGTCAATTCATCTCCTTGAAGGTCTTCCTTTTTTTTTTTTTTGCTGACTGTGGTAGTTACATAATCTAGTGTCAATTTAAGGATTGAGAGTGTAGGGGTGGAGTCTAGTCTGTCAATCAGGATATAGCCAATGAAGCTTCTGTGTGGGCATTGCCTTCTGAGAATTCTGGGAACTCCGGTATTTCCTCCTTGGAGGTGGAAGACACTTCTCTCTGCTCTCTCCCATTGGATACACTCTACTGACAGGACACATGGGGCTATGCCCTGGAAACTGGATAAGCCACATGGACCTACCCTGTTGCAACCAGACCTCTGGAGCTGGAGAAGCCATGTAGAGAACCCTTCCAGTGCTGAGATGCTTATAACAACACTGCATCCACAAGCCTTCCCATCCACTGGCCTGTTATCCTCCTGCATTTGGCATCATTGCCTGTGTTTCATGAGTCTGAAGAGGACCTTATAGATTGATATCAGACGTATGGCCTAATATTGGACTTATGGACTTGATCTGGACCGGGCTGGGGTGTTTTCTCAATAATCAACTGCTCTTGTATATAAACCTCTTTCTTATATACATACGAGTGTCTATGAATTTGTTTCTCTTGTCGATCCAGACTAACACACTGTTAGTCTTTGTTTCCCTTTGGAAGGAAAATGAGCTTGTCCAGGGAGAACTTTTGGTCCTTTAAGAAAGCTGTTGGTTTCTCCAAGCAACATAGTTAACATTCAAATCTGAGGATGAGCAATGAGCAAGTTGTTTGAAAAGTATTTTCTACCTTATTAAGGATAATGTTCTTTTCCAGGGACTGGTATCTTCTGATAACATGTTCAAATTATGTGAGATGTAGTCTCGCTATCCTGACTTCTAAGGAGCATTCTGAGTGTATTTCTTCCAAGATAGATTTGTTTGCTATTTTGGCAGTCCAGGGTACTTCAATTTTCTTTACCAACACCACAATTCAAATCCACTGTTTTTTCTTGCATTTTCCTTATTCGATGTCTAATTTTCCCCTATTTTATTGGGAGCTCTTGCAGATGTTATAATGGCCCATAGTTCATTTAGATCAAGCATAATTGTACTATTGCTGCTACCACCATTTTAAATCATTTCCTTTCGCTTTGAAATCAGCTCACCTTTATTATCCCTCTGCCTTAGAACCCTTCTTACTATATTATATGTTATTATAGCTGTTATTTTTTGCTTTATTTTACACCATCCAATGTATTACCCCTCCCCCCATCTTTTCATACCCTTAGGAAATCATACTCTTGTTACTATTTCTGAAGGATTTATCTATTTTAAGGCATTGAATGATCTTAATTATACAAATAAACATATGCAGGTGTAACAAGATTAAAAAGGTAAAACTAAGACTATGATAGTAGGGGGAGGAAATAGTAACTAACTAGAGAATAATTTATGTGTTTGATCAGTGCTAATATCTAACTTTCATATGCATATGAGATCACTGAAAATACCATGACTTACATGGTATTACAGACTCACTGTAATTCTCAAAGTGACACCCCTGTTTGTTAACACTCTAAAGTGGTCTTGTGCAATACATTTATCCAATGCAAAGTACCCTTTCATTTCTTGCCTGTTGCTTCCATGAACATTGTGGAGCCAAGCAAAATGAGATCCTTGGCAAAGTTAATCTATTTTCCAGTGATTATGGTGATATATGTTGAGCTGGTTGTGAAGACTGGATTTTCTTTACATTGATTTGCAATCCACACATTGAGTCTGCAGTCATTGTTCTTCATCAGCAAATGACTCAACTTCTCCCCACTTTCAACAAGTCAGATAGCTTCATCTGCATATCACAGGCTGCTAATAAGCCTTTCCATAATCCTGCCACTCCTTTCTTCCGACAGTCCAGCTTCTGGGATGATTTGCTTAGCATACAGATTGAGTAAATATAGTGACAGGATACAACTCTGACACACATGTTTCTTGATGTTAAACTATGCAATATTCCTTGTACAGGTTCCGTAAGCACAATGAAGTGTTCTTGAATTCTCCTTCTTGTCAGCATTCCCTGCAGTTTATTGTGATCCACTGTCAAATGCCTTTGTATAGACAATAAAGCACAAGCAAACATCTTTCTGTTAGTGTCTGCTTTCAGGCAAGATATACCTGTCATCAACAACGATCTTCCTTGCTATGCATTATTTTCTGAGATGTCTTGAATTTCTGAAAATTCTCTGTAATGTTCCCTGTACTGCTTCAATGGTTGTTGAATGATCTTCACAATTTAACTTGTATGTGGTATGAGAGATATCATTCAATAATTCCACAGTCTGTTGGCTTATAGTTCTTTGGAATGGACACAAATAAATATCTCTTTCAGTCAGTTGACCAAGTAACTCTCTTCTAAATTTCTTGGCATAGAAGAGTGTACTTCTAGTGCTTCAACAGCTTGATGAACCATTCCAATTAGTATTTCAAGTCCTCATCAATGTTTTGTTTTTGTTAATGCTTCCATGCAATTTGGACTTCTTCCACCAGTATCATCAGTTCTTTATCATATGTAACACCTTGAAATGCCTGACTATTGATACATTTTTTAGGTGCAGAGACTGTATATTCCTTCCATCTTCTTTGCTGTTTCCTATATTTTTCAGTATTTTGCTCATAGAATATTTCAACATTTGAACTTGAGGCTCAAGGTTTTTTTTTTTTGTGTGTGTGTGTGTGTGTTTACTTCTTTGAGTTTGATATATGCAGAGCATATTCTTCCTTTTTGGTTTCCTATTCTGGGTCTTTGCACGGTTCATGATAATACTTTACTTTGCCTTTTTGAACTGCTCTTTGAATTTTCTTCAGTTTTTTCACTTGATCATTTCTTTCATTGCTTTAGCAAGTTTCCAGTTTCTTCTGACACACCTTTACTCTTTTTTTTTTTTCTGATTTTTTTTTTTTAGAATAAAATATTTATTTAGAAGTAAGCAATGATTTTCATGTAATAACTTTGGGAAGTTAGCGTTACTTATTTTTAAAAACATCATTTTATTGGGGGTTTGTGCATCACTTATCACAATACATAAATACATATACTGTGCCAAGCACCCTCACATGCCTGCTGCCTTCATTATTCTCCAAGCATCTGCTTTTCTACTTGAGCCCTTGATATCAGCTCTTCATCTTTCCCCCTCCCTCCCCACTCCTTCCTCCCCCACTTCCCCTCAATACTTCATAAATTATTATTACACTGCCCAACATCTCCCCTCATCCACTCCTCCAGTGTCCATCCTCCAGATAGAAGGTTATGTGTAGATTCTTGTAATCGGCTCCCCACCTTCCCTCCACCAATCTGCTAACTCCATTCTCACTACTGGTTGTGAGGGGTTCATCTATCCTGGGTTCCCTGTATTTCCATTTCCCATTTCTACCAGTGTACCTCTTCCAGTCCGGCTGGATTTGTAAGATAGAATTGGCACCATGCTAGTTGGGGGGAGGAAGTCTTTGGGAACCAGAGGAAAGTTGTATGTTTCATTGCTACTTCACTGCACTGTGACTGGCCGGTCTCCTCCCTGCGACTCTTCTGTAAGAG
>PVJH01026490.1:0-29957 GCA_004026705.1 Nesogale talazaci
CAAGTCTTTGATGGTGGCACTGATCTCTGCAATCCCTCCAGGAATGTGGTATTGCTTTTGGTTTACTATTTTCCTAGGCAATGGCAATTCTAATGGTTTCCTTTGGCCTTTCCCACTATGATAGCCCTTATTCCACATTTCAGGGGTCCAATAAGGGGGTTCTGCCAGTTACTAAGTATGTCTATTCCAATGATGCATTCTGGAACTGGGGAAATAACCACAGGATGGGTTCCGGGACCTACCGGACCCACAGTGAGGCACACCTGAGCTAAAACTCCATTAATAACTTGGCCTCCATAAGCCCCCACTCTGACTGGCAGGCCTTCAAAACACTTTGGGTACCCTCGAATTAATGTCAGTTCAGAGCCAGTGTCCAGTGATACCCGAAAAGTTTGATTATTTCCTTTCCCCCAATGAACAGTCACTCTTATGAAAGGATGCAGGTCCCTTTGGGGAAGGCTAGAAGAAAGACTAACAGCATAAACCTTCGGTGATGTAGCAGAGTCCTTCTTCCAATGGACCCGGCCTTCCCCTCATTCAAGTGGTTGTGGGTCTGTAAATTGGCTCAGGTCTGGGAATTAGTTGAGTGATCGTGACTGCCTATCCCTCTGTTCACCTGATCCAGCATTCTTCTGCCTGTATAGGTCACGTAAATATTTAGTAAGTTTCCCATCTATTTTACTCCTAGGGACACCATGACTAAGTAGCCAATGCCATAATTCCACACAAGATAGGCTGCTTTGATTACCACGAAAGCCTTGTTGTCTATTATAACTACGTCCACCCTGTCTCGGTTGATTCACTGCTGACACTTGCCCTCTGTTACCACAGAGTCCAATCAGCTCCATCATGGGCAAATGTTGGAGTTCACTTAAGGCAGTTTCCACAGTTAATCCTGGCGCATACAACAAAGCAATTATAGGAGTCTTCAAAGATGCTGGTGCCCACCTCACAAACTTATTCCTTATGGTTGTAGTGAAGAAAATGTCCTCAGGACATGCCCTTTTGGGGTCTATGGGAGTATCCTGATAGATCCATTCCATCATACCAATTTCCCTCAGCTTTTGGATGCCTTCTTCTACAGTGTACCAAGGTAGGTTAGGCACCTCAAGTTGGTCTAATCTAGGTCATCTGGCAGCCCATGCCTCATGAACCAGTCAAATAAGGAGTTGGATCCTCTCTTAGCCTCTCTCGCTGAGACTTTGAAAGAAGAGTCTGTGCTTAGGGGTTCCATATCCAGAAACTCAGACTGATCTAATGTTACATTTCTTGCACCAGTATCCCACACCCTCAGTAACCATTCCCAGAGATACTCCCCAGGCTTTTGCTTGTACGTATTTGAAAGCTCGAGCAGTTCTTTGTGAGTATAGTGTACTTCGTCTTGAGTAATCAGCTCGGCCTCATCCTTAGGAGCTTTCCTTGCCTTAATTTTAGTTACAGGTCTAACAGAAGCTATCAATGGTGAGGGTGTTTGCTGGGTGTTCTCAGCACTATCTTGTAAGGCAACTCTCTCAGGCAATGGTAGAGATGCAGCCCCACCTGGCAATAGAGTAGTTTGGTTAATCTGATCAGGTGTGGGTTGTTTTTTTGATGGTAGATTGCTATCTTCAGCTGGGAGGGGTGGATCTATTGACTGGGCTGGATCAATTGTTTCTAGAAGTGACACAATATCCTCTTCTTCTGGATCATCAACCCATCTATTCCCATGCCATGTTTCAGGGTCCTAATTTTTTCCTATCCATGCCCTCACTTTGGCTTCAGACACTGCTCTAGATCTGTCATTCAGCTGAGTTTGTAATTCAGCCACTTTCATAATGTGACTTTGGACCTGGTTCCCAGCAATGTCAGCTCTTTTACTACAGCCAAGAAGTCTCTCCTTTGTAGCACAGGCTGATGCCTTCAAGTCTGTGAGTCAGCACTTAAGGCGTGCTTCTGAGGCTCTGAGGCAATCCCTCTCCTTAATCACATAGTCCATTGTAAGGAGGACCAGCCAACCAGCTTCCTTATACTTGGCATCTTGACAAAACTGCTGGACTATATCAGACATCTGTTCTCCCAGAGAGAGATGGGAGATGGGAGATGTAACCAGCACCCGATCCATCGGTGCTCCTACTTTAGTTATTAGCTTTGCTATTTCACACCATGGACTAGTATGATTGGCAAAATTACCCATGGCTTTAGGCGTAGAATTAGCATCACCAGTGCTCTTAAGACTAATCAGATTGGAGAACCAATCAAAGAGACCCATGTTTATGATTTTATTTCTCTAGAAGCACTCCTGGTACCACTTGTGTCAGGCAGGGTTCTCTTAGAGAAATAAAATTCAGAACACTAGTAATTCTTTTTATATATTTATATATTGAGAAAGGTATGTAAGATAAGAAAGAAAAAGTTAACTATAAAGCAATACAGATTGCTCGGTGCAGCTCACTTGCGTGAGGCAACTAGAAGACTGGCAGTCCTTCAAATCTTGAAGGCCGCTGAGTAGTCCTCTGTAGAGCAATTCAGGCTATCTGGTTACAGGCAGCAAACAGCAGAGCAGGTTGCTAACAGTCAGCCAGATGACAAAGTCCTACAGTCCCCAGCTCAAGAGATGTATATCCCAGGAGCGTGGCGTAGTAGGGCTTGAAGGATCCTCAACTCACAGCAACACAGTCGACGGGTTGGTCCCACGGTAGTGTTGCTTGGAGGTCGAGGCACAGGACGAACAAGGCAGCCAGCTGGTCCAAAGATCCAAAAGCAAGAGAGAGGGCGGGACTTGCCAAGCCCTTCCTATCTCTGCCCTTCAATTCATCCCGCGTGTTCATTGGCTGTGCCGTCACAACAGACCCACCAATCTTCTGTGGCCATGTTGGCATAACAAACCTACCCATCACACCCCGTGTTTCAAGTTCTTTTTGTTGTTCTTCTTCTTTACCCCTAATTTTTTAAGATATTTTATTGGGGGTTCATACAACTCATCACAATCCAAACGTACATCCACTGTATGTCAAGCACATTTGTACATGTATTTCCCTCATCATTCTCAAAATTTTTCCTTTCTACTTAATCCCTTAAGATCAGCTCCGCTCCTACTCCCACCACCGGAGAGCAGTGATGATATATATATATATATATATCATCTGATATATATCATATATG
This sequence comes from Nesogale talazaci, assembly GCA_004026705.1. NCBI lineage: Eukaryota > Metazoa > Chordata > Mammalia > Afrosoricida > Tenrecidae > Nesogale > Nesogale talazaci. The sequence continues at coordinate 3,142 of PVJH01026490.1, forward strand.
TGTGTATATATCATATATATGTGATATCATGTATCATATATATATCAGCTGGTATATATATATCAGCTCTGCATTTCCCCTCCCTCCCTGCTGTCCCTCCCTCATAAAATGTTGATAATGTATAAATCATCATTTTGTCATATCTTACACTGTTCGATGTCTCCCTTCACCCACTTCACTGTTGTCCATATCCCAAGGAGGAGATTATGTGTAGAACTTTATAATTGGTTCCCACCTTCCCTCTACCCTCTCAGAATCTCCATTTTCACTACTGGTCTTAAAGGGACCATCTGTCCTGGATTCCCCATGTTTCCAGTTCCTATCTGTACCAGTACACATCCTCTAGCCTAGCCAGATTTGTAATGTAGACATGAGATCATGATAGTGAGGGGAGAAAGCATTAAAAAATGAGAGAAAAGTTGTATGTTTCATTGTTGCTATAGTGCACTCTGACAAGCTCATCTCCCTGAAACCCTTCTGTAAGGGGATGTCCAGTTTCCTACAGATGGGCTTTGGGTCTCCACTCCTCACTCCCCATCATTCACGATGATATGATTTTTTTGTCCTTTGATGCCTGATACCTGATCCTCATGATCACACAGACTGGGTGCTTCATCCATGTGGGCTTTGCTGCTTCTCAGCTAGATGGCCACCTGCTTATCTTGAAGTCTTTAAGCCCCCAGATGCTCTATCTTTTGATAGCTGGATACAATCAGCTTTCTTCACCACATTTGCTTATGCACCGATTTGTCGTCTTCAGCAATCATGTCAGGAAGGTGAGTACCATGGAATGCCAGTTTAATAGAACAAAATGTTCTTGTATTGAGGGAGTACTTGAGTGGAGGTCCCATGTCCATCTGCTACCTTAGTACTAAATCTGTGTCTATATGCACATAGATCTATGTACATGCCTGCATTTAGACCTCTATAAATGCCCTTTGCCTCCTAGTTCTTTCCTCTCTTTCCTTTTACTTCCTCTTGTCCCACTATCATGTTCAGCTTCCATTTGAATTTCAGTAATTTCTTTCAGTTAAATTGCCCTTGACTCATCTCTACCTCTTACACCCTCCTTGCCACTGACTTTGGATCACTTGTTGTTCTGTTGTCCCTGGGTTTGTTGACACCCATTTCTTCCCTCCCCCATCTTCTCCCCACCATACCTCCCCTGCCCTGAACCATCGGTCCCTTTATTTTCTCCTCCAGATTGTTTATCCAGCCTATCCTATCTAAATAGACATGCACAAACACAAGACAGGGCAAAACAAAGCAACAAAAGAAAACAAAATAACAGCAACAACAAAATGACGAAAAGAAAAAAAGAAAAGCCTGTGAATAGTTCAAGGTCTGCTTGTTGACCATTAGGGGTGTTTTCAGGTAGAGGCTGATGGGGTGCCACACCCTGGCCCCAAAATCCCTCGGGACTTCCTTGTGCTGCTCTCCTTGCTGTTCTGTTGAACACCCTAAGTGGGGTCAGATCAGGCGCAATTCCCACACTGTGTCTCCAGTGTTGTCCTCTATAAAGCTATGGGTCAGTGAGAGATGTCATGTCTCCTAGTGAGGTTGGCTATATGGTTCTCTGTCTGCATTGGCTGCTGATCAGAGATATCATCTTCAAGGATTGATGGGCCAGGATGTGCTCCACCCCCTCTTCTTTCCCCTACATTTGCTCCTGTGTGCTCTCATCAGACATGCCCCTCTCCCAAAGCTGTGGCTTTAGTCCTGTCTCTGAAGTAAATTCTTCTTGGGAGAGACGCAGCTGTCCTTGTAGTTCAGATTGAGACTGGTCTCTCAGACCTCTCTATGGGTTTCCTGCTTCATGCAGGTCTGTTGCATTCACATCTTGGAGCAGCAGTTGAACTCTGGTCCCTCTTATCCTGTGAAGATACAAACAATACCCTCCCCTTAAGTAAATGAGTGCCCTGTTCCCCTCCTACCTATTTTTCTCTTTTTTTTTCCCCTTTTTTATCTCTCCTTTTAGTTGGCTAACATATGTATCCCTGGTCTGGCCCCTGCTATACTACCTGGTATCACCTCATAAATGTTTGCATACAGTAGCTTTCTCCCTATGCCCTTTTTGCATTTTTTAAGGTTACCTCAGCAGACTCATGCTGTACTTGTCCTTTTGTGCTTGGCTTACTTTCCTTACCATCATCTCCTCCAGGTCTTCCCATGCAGTGATATGCTTCTTGCGTTCATCACTGCTTTTTAATGATGCATAGTCCTTCATTGTATGTCTGTACCACAATTTTTCAATCCTTTCATCTGTTGATGGAAATTTGGTTTGTTTCCAATGCCTTGCAATTGTGAACGGTGCCACGATGAACATTGGAGCACAGATGTCTGTTGGTGATTTGCTTCTTGCCTCTTCTGGATAGATGCCCAGTAGAGAGATGGCTGGATTGTATGGCAGATCACTTACCATCTGTTTTAGCTATTGCCAAATCAATTTCCATAGGAACTGTAGATACCTACAGTTTCACCAGCAGTGGATGAGAGTTTCTATCTCGCTACAGCCCCTCCAACACTTGTTGCTTTCTGATTTTTTTTAACTGGGCTAAATTTGAGGTTGTTAAGTGGTCTCACATAGTTATTTTAATTTGCATTTATCTTGTGGCTAATGGTTGGGGACATTTTCTCATATGTTTATTGGCCATTCGGATTTCTGCCCTTGTGAAAATTCTGTTCAGGTCCTTTGCCCACCTCCTCAGTGGACAATTAGAGTCTTTTTTTTTCTTTTTGGAAGCTAGCAGTGTATTGTAGATTTTAGTAATAAGGCATTTGTCTGGTACGTCATTGCTAAAGATGTTTTCCCAGTGAGTGAACCCTCTTATTACTTTTGGTGAATTCTTTTGCTGTATACAAGTGTTTTATCTTCAGTATATCTCACTTGTCGATTTGTGACTTCTCTGTGTTTGTGTCCTTCTCCATTTCTGATAGCCCATGTAATCCCTAAGTCAAAGTTCTCAGGTTAGTCATAATTCCCTCAATGATGGTACTAATAATTTGGGGTTTTACCTCGAGGTCTGTGATCCACCTTGAGCTTATTCTTGTGCATGGAGTGAGGTAAGGGTTTTGCTTCATTTTTCTACAGGTAAATAACCAATTTTTTCCAACATCATTTGTTGAAGAGAGCTTTTTCTTCCCATTGGATATTTGGGGAGCCACTATTTTTTTTTCAGTGTGGGCATCACTGCCTCTGGTAGTCGTGGACGTTACCCAGTGCCGCTCCTGAGAGCCGCTGCTGGATTTGAAGTGCCAAGCCCGTGGGCTGCAGTTCCGCACTCAACCACTTACGCCACTGGGCCCCAGCCCTTGGGAAGCCATTATTAAAGATCAGTTGTCTGCATGCTGATTTTTTATTTCTGGGCTGTCAGTTCTTTTCCATTGGTCTGAATATTGATCATTATACCAATATCATGCAGTTGTGACCACTGTGGCTGTATAACGTAGTAAACTCAAGGAAAGTAAGAAATCGCACTGAGTCCTGTTTCTTGAGTAGTTCTCTGCTAATTCAGAGATTCTTCCCAATTCATATGAAGTTGGTAATCAGTTTATACAATTCTTTGAAGAAAAATGAGGGCAATTGTATCAAAATTGCATTAACTTATATATAGTGCCTTGGGCAGAACTGACACCTTGACTATATTGAGTCTTCCAATCCAGGATCATGAGATATTCTTCCATTTGTTGGGGTCACTCTTGGTTTCTTTTAATAGTTTTCTCTAGTTTGCCTCATATGAGTCTTTTGTTCTTTTAGTCATGTTTATCTCTAGATATTTCCTTTTATGCTTGGCTATTGTGAATGGTACCACCTTTTTTATCTTTTCTTCTGTGGTTTTATCCGATGTTTACAACAGTTCAATAGACTTCTGTTTGTTGATCTTGTATCCTGACACTCTGCCATATTCTTCGATTGCTTCCAGTACTCCCCTTGTGGACCCTTTGGGATTTTCTATATTTAAAATCACATCATCGGCAAATAGCAAGTTTCCTCTCTTCTTTCTTTCCCCAAGCAAATACCTTCGATGCCTTTTCTTTGCCTTATATTGTTAGCTGAAACCTTCATACGATGTTAAATAAATGTGGGGACAAAGAGAATCCTTATCTGGTCCCCTTTTTCTGTTGGATTGTGTCCCGCTTTCCTCCATTAACTACCACATTGACTGTTACTTTCTCGTGTATAGCTTGTATTATCTTGAGAAGTTTTCCTTCCATTCTTATCTTCTTGGGTGTCTTAAACAGAAATTGGTGGGGTATTGTCAGTTGCCTTTTCTGCATCTGACAATATTACCATGTAGTTCTTATAGCTTTTCATGTTGATGTGACAGATTATACTAATGGCCTGTCATATGTTGAACCATCCCTTCATCCCTAGGATGAAACCCCCTTGGTCATGGTGATTATTCGTTTAGATACTTCTGTACTCTATTTGCCAGTATTTTACTAAAGATTTTTGCATCGATGTTCATTAAAGATATTGGTCTGTAGTTCTCAATTCTTCTGCGATCCCTGCCTGGTTTTGGTATCAGAGTTATACTAACTTCGTAGAAGAAGTTTGGGCATTTCCCATCTTTCTCTACATTCTCAAAGAGTTTGTGTAGAATTAGTGTCAGTTCTTCCCTGAATGCTTAGTAGAATTTCCCTGTGAATCTGTCTGGTCCAGGTGATTTTTTTGTTGTTGTTCCTAAGTCCTTGCTAACCTTCTCTATTTATTCTATTGTTATGGGTCTGTTGAGATTCTTGATGTCCATTGGAGATAGGATTGTTTTTCTAAAAATTTGTGTCCGTGTCTTACGAGTTGTTGAATACGATGGAATACTGTCCTTTGTAGTACTGCATAATTATCCTTTTGATTTCACTAGGGCCTGGTGTGATGTCCCTTCTTTCGTCCCTCACCCTTGCTGTTGGGATTTGTTCCTTCTTTTTTTTTTTTTTTGCTTAGGTTTGCCAGTGGTCTGTCAATTCTGTTTATCCTTTAAAGAACCAACTTTTAGCAGCATTTTTTCCATCATTTTCTTTCTTTCCTCTCTTGAATCTCAGCCCTAATTTTTATTATTTTTTTTTCTTTTAAAAGAATCCTTTTAGGATAATTATCCTGTTCCTTCAGCTCTGGTATCTGTAAATTTTGTGCCAGCGTATCAATCGTAAGTCTCTTCCTTTTTTATGTGTGCATGTATTGCTATGAAACTTCCTCTGTTAACTGCCTTTGCTGGGTCCCATAAGTTTTGGGCATGTTGTGTTCTCATTCTTGCTAGTTTCCAGAAATTTCCTAATTTCATCTCTGATCTGGGCCAGTGTGCACTCTTTTTGCAATAGGGAATTATTCATCCTCCCATGGCTTACTTTTTTCTTCCTCTTTCATTTGATGATTTCCAACCTTATGACACAATGGTTATTGAGAGAGGTCTTTATGATATCAATGTGTTTGAATTTATGTAGACTCACCTTATGCCCCAGCATGTGGTCTATCTTCGAATATGTACCATGTGAGCTTAAAAAGAATGTGAATTTTTTGTATTTGGTTGAAAAGTCTATAAATATCTACCAGGTCAAATTGTCTAATTGTATGTTTAGATCTCTAGCCTCCCTGTTAAGTTTCTTTCCTTTGATCTATCTTTCTCAGACAGTAGTGTATCAAAGTCACCTACTATAATTGTTAAGACTGTAATTTCTTTTTTCATCTTTTGAAGCATTTGGTTGACATAATCAGTGGATCTCTCATTTGGGGAATATTTGCTTTAAGTGCTTAGTGGTTCTTTGCCTACCATTCCTTTAAGCATTATATAGTGTCCTTCCTTATCTCTTACGGTTTGCACTTTGAGGTCAATTTTATCTGACATTAGAATTGCAATCCCTGCTTTTTAAGAATTGCTATTAGCTTGGTATGTCGTCTTTTAATGCCTGAGTTCACCTACTGATATTCAAGGTCATGACATCCATCTGTGGAATCTGGGATTTCATCTTATATCTTTTGTGTTGGGTGCTTTCATACCTTCCTTTCTTATCCATGTGTCGTGCATGCATGTGTGGTGCATTCTTGGTTTCTTTCCACCCTTAAGTCAAGGTTATCTTGGGAGCTGTTTTCTTCTTGTGGTTGTCTTATTTATGCTTAGTGAGTGCCTGTTCTTCTGCTCATACTGGGTAGGCAAGGATCTTTTGCTTTGACTTTTTCCTTGTCTGGGAAGACTCTTACTTCTTCATCTATCTTGATGGATAATTTGACTGGGAAGAGTATTCTTGGATTTGCATTATTTTCTTTAATTTATGGAATATGCTATTCCACTCCCTTCTCTTCTTCATAGTGTCCACTGATAGGTCTGAGCATATTCTTATATAGGATTCTTTTTATGTGAGTGCTTGCTTTTCCCTAGCTGCTCTCATGATTTTCTCCTTTTCCTCAAAGTTGGATAGTTTAACTATTATGTGCCATGGTGACTTCTTCTTGGGATTCGATTTAGCTGGTGTTCTTTCAGCCTCCTGAATAGTCACCTGGTTTTCATTCATTGCAAAGAGGAAGTTTTCCTCCAAGAATTCTCTCACCATTGTTGCAGATGACTTTTTTGCTGTCTTCCTGTGATAATCTAATTATGCTGGTGCTGTTCCTCTTCATAGCATCAGGCAGAGCTCTTACATTTTCCTCAGCTTCTCTGATGATCTTATTAGATTTTTGTTGATGCTTGGGAAAGTCTGATCTTGTCCTCTAGGTCATTGGTGCAGTTCTCTATCTCCTCCAGTTGATTGGTGAGGCCTGTGAGTCTGCTACTGGTTTTTGTTATTTCATCCCTAAGCTCTTATATTTCCCTTTGGCTTATGGACTTTGTCTCCTTTATGGCTTCATCCTTTTTCTGTAATATTTCCTTCATATCCTCTATGATTCCAAGCAGCATTCTGAACATTTCTTACTGTGGCAGATCAATGTCCGCTTCTTCTACGCACCGTTTTAGGTTCAGGATATCTTCTGTCATTGTTTTTCGTTTCTCCTGCTTTTTCATTGAGATTGTTATGGCTGGTTGTTTTAGAGAACCAGGTGCCATTTTCCAGGCAGTCAACAAGCACTGATTCTTTCTGGAAGATTGATAGGAATGCTTCTTTGAACTGCCTGCTGCTAATTTCTATATGAAACTGGCCTACCACTTTATTCTCCTGTGATTTTACTCTTTCCCTAGCCAACCAGTATTCTGTTATTTGGAGGGCAAGTTGGATGGTCCTCTCAGAGGGCACTGGTTGGGTTGTTTTGGACCCATGAGGATGGTGCTGTGTTGGGTGACTAACAAGAAGCCGTGATGGTGTGGGCCACCTCAGCTTGGGGCACTGCAGAGGACATGGGGGGATGTCTGCTGCAATGGGAGTGCCACAGAAGGCTGGTGGGTTGCCAGCTTTGATATAAAGCACCTCTAATGGTGGGCGGGATTGCCCTGGTCAGATAGATTGCTGCAGAGGTTGGGCAGAGGTTCCGCAACAGTGTGGAACTGTTGGCTGAGCTGCCTTAGGCCATGTGAGGCACCTCGGCAGGACCTTCAGTCATGAGGGCCCACAAAGGATGGAGAGGAGCTCCCCCAGTCATGTAGGCAAGATTTCCCTCAAAGAAGGTGGGCGGGATTTCCTCAGCCATGTGTCAAAAACCGTAGCATGCTGGCAGGTGGAATTTCCCTAGAAAAAGTTGGGTAGGATAGCTCCTGGTACAGTGTTCCCATCTGGGTGGAGGGCAGGCATAAATGCCTTCGGTAAAGAGAAGTGGTCTTAAAGTTCACAGTGTTGTGGAAATAAAGCGAAGAGGAAAATAAACTAAGCCCACTGAGACTGTGAGGTGATAGAAAGAAGTGAAACAAAAATAACAATATAGCTGACCCCCGATCCCTGACTGTGGGGCTGGAAGGTTTTCATCCTTGCCCCAAGGCAGCGACAAGCTGTGTTGAGTTAAAGCCCCTATGCCAGCTCCCAATGATCCTGACAGCCAAAACTGTGGTGGGGCTAACATCAAAGTCCAGCTGGCCTCCTCTGTGGTAAGCCAAAAGCCCCCAGCCCCTCAAAACCTAGTGAATCTGTGCCTATTTATCTTTCTGATGCTCCTCCTGCAAACTGGCAGTGTGAAATTTCCCTCTTAGTAACTCTCCTGCATTCCTTTCTCAGGAGTCCCTCTGGTATGTGTTACTCAGCTACCATCTTCCCAGAAGTCTTGAATACTGAGAGCCTTAAGAATGTAGTTGAGGGGCTGAGCCCTGGTAGCATAGTGGTTGAGTGCGGGACTGCGGCCCATGGGCTTGGAAGTTCAAATCCAACAGCAGCTCTCCAGGAGTAAGGCTGGGCCTCCCACTCCCACCAGAGAGCAGTGATGCCTCCTCCCCCCAAAACAAAGAATGTAGTTGAAGAGGTAAAACTCATTTATTGAGTCTTGATTCTAGAGTACACATCAATTTAGTAGTCTATCTAACACATTGGGACGTATTTGCGGTGCTTCACTGTAGATGAAATATGATGGCGTCTTTGCAGAAAGCACTTGTGGGATTGAGCTATCAATTAGTCTACCCATGTAGACTAATTTTTGTTGAAAGACTGAGTAGCAGCCAGGTGAGAGCTATAGAAACATTGCAAATTGGCAGACATTTTTTTCAAACTGCCTGTTACTTCAAATAAACAACTGGCAGCATTCATTGCCATGACAAAATGGAAATTGCTGTGCAGAAATTGGGATTATGGAGAACACTTTCCTGCCACCAGCTTCTCTTAAGTTGATATTAGCATGTGAATTTTTGAATAATGTCATATTTCAGCATTTTGAAATAATGCATCATGCATTACTTGGTGTGCCAGTATCTTCCAAGTGTTGGTACTAAAAAACCATTCTAAGTGAAAGGATCCAATTGATTTTAATGCAGTATTGTTGAATCTACCATTTGTCAAGTTTGGTGTTGGAGCAAAGAAATAAACTCGGCTACCCAGAATAATATTAAACTCTTTTTCCTAACTCAAAAATACACTCTCAAGTGATCTTAAAGTTAGCTCGCCTGCCTGACCATTGTGCTATTTGAACCTCAGTCTGTGTGGGATCAAATTTATAATATATGCCTGAAAGATTAGATAGAAGCTGTGTAGACTAGAGAAATTCACAATTACTCACATGTGTATAAGAAAGAGGTTTATATATAAGAGCAACTGGACATTGAGAAAACATTCCAGCCCAGTCCAGATCAAGTCCATAAGTCTGATATTAACCCATATGTCCAACAGCAATCTACAAAGTCCTTCAGACTCACGAAACACATGCAATGACGTCAAATGCAGGACGATCACAAGCCAGTGGGTAGAACGTCTTTGGATCCAGTAGTGATGTAAGCATCTCGGTGCTGACAGGAGTCTCCACGTGGCTTCGCTAGTTCAAGGTTTCTTGCTACAAGGTAGGTCTATGTGGCTTCTCCTCAGGGATGTTTCACAGGGAACCAGCTTTGTCAGTCGAGTCTCTCAGGCAGTGAATGTTGTCATTAGAAAATCTCCAAGGAAATGTACCGTGAGTCTTCTACTTCCAAGCAGGAAATATGACTACATTTCCCAGAATTCTCAGGAGAAAACCATGCCCACACAGAGATCTCATTGACTATCTCCAGACTGACAGACTAGACTCCACCCCTTACACTCTTAATCTTCAAACTGACACCAGATTTGATGACTGCCACAGAGACTCTATGGGGTGATGAGTTTGTTCATGAGAGAGGGTGCAGATAGTTGTGCAGCTGCAAGAATATAAGAAGTATCACTAAACTGTAAATGGAGAAACTGTTTTATTATGTATGCTCACAACAAAATAACATTAGGAAAATATTCCCTTCTCAAAACAACAAAAACAAAAAGAATCACAGTTTTTTCCAGTATTAAGATGTCTAAAAAAACTGCAATGTCTCCATTTCACTTGTGAACAGTGTATTTCCTCAAAGCTCTAAGCTGATTAAAAAGAAGACACAAAGATCTTGGAATCCCAGGGATAGGATAGAATTGTATGTGGGGAGGAAGAAGTTGTAGGGAGGAGGAGCAAAGAGTGGGAGAAGCTTTGGAGGTACAGGGCAGGAATGGTAGCCTGGCTTTCTAAAGTGATAGACCCTCTCCCAGCCTGTTGCTTTCTTTCTACAGTTTTAACTTTGTAGCTCTCCTCAACTCCACAGATCAAAAGAAGTTGGACTGTGGATGGTCATATAGCCCTGATCTACATAAAGCAGAGGGCTGCGGTGGCAGCAGCTGGCATGGAGGTAGATGGTACAAGGCTGCCAGCCTGTGGGTGCACTGTGGCACTGGGTGTACAGCACTAAGATATACTGGATACAGAATTACAGTTCCTCATCGCTCCCTGTTGCTATGAAGGGGTCAACAAAAGTATGCATGCAAAAGGAGGTTGATGGAAGGTGCTGATGGCCTACACTTCTCCCATGATAATGAAGCAATGGAAAAACCTACGTACATTACAAAGTGACCAGTCCACCATGGTATAGCTGAAGATAGGGTTTTGATAGAAAGGTTAATAATGCAGGCAATCTTTACATACTCGAGGGAGACATCCGAAGACCATTATTTTCTTTGGACTGAATCTCCACTGATGACTCCAAAACACAGGGAATCTGCTACTGAAATAACATTTGAGTCATGCAGGGTTCCCGACTCGTCCCTAGCTGTGCAGACTGTTCTTACCTTGGTTGCATCCTGGGCCTCTAGACAAGCAGGAGAGTGGATGCGGACAGGTCTGGGGATAGACCGTGGAGAAGGTGTCACTCAAGTCATTCCTGCGGCTGAAGGATCTGTGGTGGACAGTTGTGATCAGTACATTCCAATTGCAACATGAGACAATAATGTATTTTATTCACCAACTGCTGTGAAAATGACAACTGAGAATCCCTCCAGAACCGTCCCTGAAAATAGCTAATGAAGCAAACAAGTCTTACCCTTTTGTCTCCCCAGGTGTGTTACAGGAATTTTAAAAGAACGATGACACCGATTGATCAAATGGATTAGAGAGGATACTGAAATCATGGTATCTCAAAGAGGTGTCCATTGATGTTGATTATCAGAGATTCTTGGAACCAGAAATCTCTTTTAATTCAGAGTTTGCTAATCCAGATTTCACCCAGTCTATATCAGAAGCGGTACATTAAATAATTCAGAATTGGTCTAGTGATGTCAGACATTCTCTGTATTAGAATATTGTCCTCTCTGGAGGCTCAAATCTCTTGAAAGCCACTGTATATGCCAGACTGAAAATAAGTGAATATTTGATTGACAGCAGGTTGAACCCAAGTCCTCTGATGTACAAGTAATTACATACCACACGCCACAATTCAGTTAGGTTTGGAACATCAGTGCTGCCTCCACACCTGAGTTCTACCCAAGTATGCCACACCAAAGAGAATTATGAAGAAATTGGACCTAGCATCTGTCATCGCAACCCAGTGTGTGAACTCATGTCATAAAATTGTCATCACAGCTACTGGCGTTTGGAGGGAGGGGAAGGGATAATCTTTGATAGCCTGTTTTGTCTGAGTGACTGATTTGGGGTTTTAAATCTGATTGGAAATCATAAGACCAAATCCTTATACAGGGATTTTGAATAAGTGTATCATCATGTGAACAAAGAAGAAAACCAAAATGAGTGTTTTTCTATAGAATGAATTTTTTTAATTTATGCCTCAAAAGGAAGTGGATTGGCTGAGCCCCAGTGGCGTAGTTGTTGAGTGCAGGACTGCGGCCCACAGGCTTGGCGGTTCAAATCCTGCAGCAGCTCTCCAGGAGCAAGGATGGGTTGGTCCCACAACCACCAAAGGGCAGTGATGCCCCCCCAAAAAAAAGAAGTGGGTTTTAGTTTTCCCTGTGTCATATTTTGTGACATTTTGAATATTACTGACTTCTCTGAGATTTGATCTTGATTAGTATTTAGATGGATCTATAATGTTTTAATTGTACACAGAGCTTGTTTATGTTTCATGCTTTTCATATTTTTCAAGAAAAACTGTAATATTTGAGGAAGTAAAAGTGACCAAATAAAGAATAAGTTAAGAAAATAGTAACTATATAAGACTTGGCATTCACACTCCTCGACCTCCAGTTCCAATTAATATGGAACTGTCTCCACCTCCTCTTCTCTCTAGCCAGTGGTTTTCTTTACCAGTGCTTTTGACAGCAAGGAACTAGTATTTTGGATTAACTGATATCTGCTAGTAAAGATAAGATTTGTTAGACTAGTATTGCAGTTCTATAATGTCATTTCATATAAATTATTTGATTGTCAAAATTGGTGTACTTAAAGCCTAACACATTTTATTAAGGCATAAATTTTTTAATACTTGTTTCAACCTCTCTATTCTACTTATAAATTAATTACTAAATCTATTTTCTGCAATAATCTCACAACAGTTGGTTAGCAAGTTGACTCTTTTAAAGTACTCTGTACTTTAAAATAAATTGTGAACTTTTAATATATTGAGGGCTTTCATTCTGATAGCTGGATCTCCATTTGCTATCTTCATTTGTATAATGCATTTGCAGTTTTACTTTGTTTTTCTCTATTGTGAAAGTCCCTGATGTAACATGGAAATGTTTTCTTTATATTTTAAAATAGGTAGATCATGAAGAAAATAGATTAAATTAAATAGAATTACCAAAAATTAAAATTAAAATATGAAAGAGCAGCAATCTCCTGAGTCTGATCTTCTGTCTACCACCTCTGCTCCTAAACCCACTCAAAAATACCTCAGTCTGCAACCATAGAAAAGATGAAGGCAACATAAAGGCTTCAACATGGGTGTACGCATCACTAATGAGTACAGAGATACAAGGGGAGCTAAATAAACGTTTTAGGTGCAGTTGGTTTGAATTTTTTTAAGTGCTACATTGAAATGATTCTCTTTTTTGCAAAAAAAATATAGAAATAAGTAAAAAGTAAAAGTAATAACAAAATAAAAACCTGTGAATAGTTCAGGGTCTATTTATTGACCTCCAGGAGTGTCCCCAGGTTGAGTCCAATGGCCACATCCTGGCCCCAAAGCATATCCTTGGCACTCCCTCAAGAACTCCATGCTCTGTTGCACACCCTTACTGTCTTGCCATGGTGTGGTTGGGTCAGACAGAGTGCAATCCTGACCGTTTCTCCATTGTTGTCCCCATAGGGTCTTGTGTCAGTAAGAGATGCTGTGATTCCTAGTGAGGCCGGCTGAAATGCTCCTCTTAATTGAAGAAAAATCCAAGTTTCAGAAGAAGACCTTCAGACTAAATCTTTGACCAGCAACTGATGGTGCTACTAGTCTCAGATGCTGATTGGGTCTCAAAACTGAGGTTACCCAGTCCAGAGAAAAAGAAATGAGTTCTTCAGTTCTTCTTTCTTGGGATGTGAGTGGAGAAAAATGATTGGTGTCTTTGAGAGAGTCTCTCCTGTGCTCCCTGAACTCCAGCATGGTGAGCTTGTGGTTTCCTGGGGGCAGCTGGATGGCAGCTCTCATGCTGACAGTGATGGTGCTGAGCCCTCCTCTGGCTTTGTCCAGGGACACCCAACGTAAGTACCCACTCTCTGTGGTCAGTGTTACAGGTGAGGTGAGCTAGAGGAAGAGGAAACTGGGCCAGGGCACTCAGGTCATGTTACATCATGCCCTCTGAAAATATTGACACCTTCAGTAATTCTGTATCTCTATCTAATAAATCCGAATTTCTTTCCACACCAAGAGACTTGAGATTTCTTCCTGAGAAAATGACATATCGCTTAAAGATGAATAAGGAGAAAAGTCAGCCCTATGAAGACCTTGCAGGCGTGGACTCCAGGGAGGAGACTTCAGCAGAAAGGTCAGCGTGTGAGCAGAGGTCTCTTGGTTTGAGGGTGAAGGGGAAGGCAGAGTGACTGGAGCAGGGGAAGCAAGAGGGAGCGTGATGGAGATGAGGCTCAGGAGAGAGTCAGAAGACAAAGCATATAAGACCTGACAGTCATGGGAAGAAATGTGAATTTTACATCAAGACACAGGTGAAGCCACTGGAGGCTGTACAACCCAGGACCATTGCCTCAGTTCTGGCTCACAGCAGCCCCATATCCAGTTTCCAAGGCTGTCAGTCTTTCTGAGGACAGAGAGCCTCAGCTCTCTCCTGCTGACTGTCTGGGGTGGTTTTGAAGCAGCAACCCTGTGGTGAGCAGCTCAGTGCCTGCCTGACAGCACTACGAGTTTTACTTCTCAAAAACTCACTGCCATCCATTCAAATGAAACCTTATGGGAGTAGAAGCCTTATGGGAGTAGAAACTTAAAGGAAACTTTAAAGGAAACCTTATGGGAGTAGAAACTTAAAGGAAACCTTTAAGGGAGTAGAAAGCTGAGTCTTTCTTCCAAAGAGCTTCTGGTAGTTTAGAACTGCTGGTCATGCGAATCACAGGCCAACATTGCACAGCTACATCTTTGGGTTCCATACCTGTTTTACTTAGAGAGAAGTCATTGATATTTATGTTAAAAAAAATCATTCTAACCACTAGATGGAGAATGCTGTAGAGTTTTAAAGCAGAGGCAAATGGACCTTTTAGGATGATAGAATTATTCAAGAAGATATGCTTGTGGCTGAATTTAATGCTATAATGATAAAGACAGAGAAAAATGGTCAAGTTTGGGGTGGTTCCTTGGTAATAAAATTCTACACATTGAGGAAATCCAGAAAATCACACTTATCGCTAAAGATTATTTCCTGAGTAAGTAGTTAGATGGTGGGTAGTTGTGTAAAGTTGAGGTCCCGAGCGAGGCAAAACCAGTAAGTTTACATATAGATAACATATAAAGGAATAAATATGAAGAAATGTACATGAAGAAATTGGCTCAAAGTGTGATAGATGCAGTTCAACTCTGTTGTTCAGATGTCAAACTGGAGGCTTTTCCTGACTGACATGTCTATCAGGACTGAAAGAAAACAGGAGGCAGGAAGAAACACAAGAAATAAAGCAGGAGACCATTACTGGTCGATGCAGAAGCAGATGGATCCAAGCTCAGCAGGTCAGATGGCAGCGTCTGATGATTCCCAGTGTCGATTGGAAATATGGCAGTCCACTGCCTCAAGGAGGAAGAACCAGCACAGCTGTTTCAAGAGTGATGATGGCAACAAATGTACAAGTGTGGTCTGCATATAATAGATGTATGTATTGATCGTGGTAAGAGTTGTATGAGCCCTGAATAACATGATTTTTTTAATCATTTTACAAGTTTTATTCAATTTAAAAATATCTTGTTAGAAGATTATTCAACCAGATCCAATGTAACCTGAAATATTTCCACGGTGATTAGTTCATTTTGTCTGATAAACAATGCTTTAGCCTCATGCCGATAGAAGCATAATCAGAAGAGTTCAAGGTTCTCTAAGAAAACCTGTGAATTTTTACACTAAAATTAAAATAAAAGAATGCATTTGTTGATAGCATTAATAAATAAATATTTCAAATATGAAAAAAGAACCAGTGCTCATTGATCCAGATGTAGAATCCAGACCAGCAAGAAGCAAGCTAACTTCCCTACAGAGTCAACTTATCTGAGAAGCAGGTCAGACCCTCAAGGAAACTTGCTTCCCTTGCACCAGGGCTGTGATCTGATTAAAGGGGCTGCCTCCCTCTCTAATCTTAACCTAACTGCCTGGTTGCTCAAGCAGTGCCCATCCTGGTGAGATCACATGCCATACGACGAAGAATTCTACATCAGGCACTTCGACACAGAAGACACAGGGCTCTTCATTGAGTCCATAAAAAAAAAGAGAGAAAATGCTTTCACATGTAAGGCTACAAACAAACAAAAAGATTTTGATTGTTAGGTTTCATATATTATTTTGACATTCCTGATGAAATGTCAAAAGCCCAATTAAATATCTGAGACTTGAACCTGGGGAGAATTCAGCATGCTGTAGATAAAGAAGGTGGTGTCACCAAAATCCACTAAACGCTAGAATGTAGAGGAAAATTACATAAGCAGAGATCCTCTCGATAGAAACAAGAAGAGGGTTGAAGATTAAACATTTGAGATATCTTCACCCTAAAAACTGACCAAGGAAAATGGATCAGATAAGGTGACCTAAAAGGAGGACCACTGCTCTTGAGGAAAACCAAGAGAAGGAGAAGATGCAGAGATGTCTGGGAAAGTACATCTGCTTCAAGAAGGACATGGTCGATTGTGATGAGCACCTCTGAGATGTGACGGATTCTCAGTGGGTGAGGGCATGACCTCGAAGTGAGCGTAGACACTGGCAGACTCAGTGGTACATCTGAATTGGAGGCTAACTGAAAAGAACTTGGGAGGCTACTCCTTTAAGTAGCGGGCCTCGGGAAGCTCTTGTGCTGTGGGATCAGAGAATCAGCTGGACTTAGTGATTTGAATAAAAGGACCTGTCTACTTCAATACTCACTCAGTCCAAGAACACTTTGTTCTAAAGACCCAGAACAAAACTGATGACAGCGTCCTAGAACTTCCTTGCAAGACGTTGAGCTGCCTTACAAAACAATTGAACCACATTACAGAAAGCAGCATAAGAAGCTTCATTTTTTGAAGAAGAAGAAAAAAAGTGATATTGTAACCCATGCCAAAGTGGAAGGAAGCCAGAACTAGCAGGTGGTCAGGAAAGGCAACCACAAAAATGTGGGGAACCCTGATAAGGACTGGCGGGAGGCCGCTGAAGTTCCAATGATGTCAAAGAATCAACTAGATTTACTATAGAAACACAGGTTAGAACTGGCCTTTTTAGAGAGCTTGGATCTAGGGGTTCATCAATTCTTGCTCTCTCCAACTTTATTCTTGTGAGAACACCGATGAAGGCAATGCTTATTGAGACTGTGACATTAGAATAATAATAATGTGTGAAAAATGCTGTTACTATGTTTTTCTGATATTCTTGTTCTCATATTCTGCTATTTAGTTGATGTTAAGAATTATAGGTTTGGGCTGAGCCCCGGTGGTGCAATGGTTGTGTGTGGTACTGCGGCCCACAGGGTTGACGGTTCAAATCCAGCAGCAGCTCTTCAGGAGCAAGGCTGGGCTTCCTACTCCTCCCACCAGGGCAGTGATGCCACACACACACACACACACACACACACACAGAATGATTGGTTTGTTTGATGCATGTTTGCAGTGAATAATCCAAGCATTCAAAAATGTCTAAGAGCATTAAGTAATTATTGATCATGCCACTCATGACAAAAACCATCAATTGGGGGGAAGAAGGCTTAGAATGGAGACCCAATGTAGACAATTGGACATCCCCTCACAGAGGGCTCACAAGGAAGAGATGAGCCAGTCAGGGTGTAGTATAGCACCTATGAAACATACAACTTTCCTCTAGTTCTTTGGTGCTTCCTTCATCCCACTATCATGACCTTAAGTCTACCTTACAAATCAGATTAGACCAGAGCATACACACTGCTACACATAAGTCAAAAACCCACAGAATCGAGGATACATAAACCTCTCAAGGCCAACAAAGAGTGTAGAGATACCAGAAGAATTAGGGGGTGCACATCTTCATTTAATTGAAACTTACATGTACAAGAAATAAATGTTGTAGCACATTTCGACAACCCTGTGGCAAACATCTTTAAGGAAGAAAATCTTTCTAATAAATACAAAATCATCAAGAGCACATAAAGGGGAAAATATATTAAAATGTAAATTTCGTGAAGAAATGTAAATTTGCATGAAGAAAATCACAAGATTAAAGAAATATGTAAATGGATTAGGGGAGAAAAAGGGAATGGATCACAAGGATCAACCTAGAACCCCCACCCTCCAGGGGTACGAATAATGAAAAACTGGGTGAGGGGTGATGGAGGACGGTGTAAGATATGGAAAAAATAATCTATAACTTATCAAGGGTTCATGAGGGAGGGAGGGCAGGGGAGGGAAGGGTGGGAGGGGAGCGTATATCAAGATCTCAAGTGGGAAGAGAATACTTTGAAAATGATGATGGCAGTCTATGTGCAAATGTGCTTGATACACTGGATGAACGTATGGATTACGATCAGAGATGCAAAAGCCCCCGATGAACGTATAAAAAAAAAAAAAAAAAACTCCGTCCTGTGGTTCTTCTTCTTTGTCAAATGTTTTGGCGGTGGTGGTTGCTGTTGTGGCGTTGCTAGGTACCACGGGGTGGGCTCTGATTCACAGAGATTCCACAGACCACAGAATGAAACCCTCCCCAGTCAGGCTCGTCTCACCTTCGTTCCTGTGCTTGAGCCCAATGCTGCAGACCCTGCGTCAGTCCATCTTCTTGAGGGCCTTTCTCACCTTCACTGCCCTGTCCCTTGACGAAGTATCATGTCCTTCTCCAGGGACTGTTCTTTCCCGATACCATGTCCAAGAGACATGAGCTAAAGCCTCCCCATCTTTGTCTCTAAGGAGCTTTCTGGACTTACCGGATCCGCATGCAGTTGTCCAGGAAGGTAATGAGGATGAAGCTGTCCCAAACGAACTCTGTACATCGGTGACCTACGTGCCTGTCACCATTTTCAAAAACCCACAGTCGACATGGGTGAAAACTAGTGGCTGATTATCTCATAAAGGTTTTTAAACTGCAAAAAAAGAAAAAGAAGATACCATGGCTTGGGTCAGGTGCACCTTACCTCTCAAAGTAACCTACCTACTTGCTTTTCAACGCTTTCAAGAAGTCTCGTGCGGCAGATTTACCCAATACTTTGCTTCATGTGATTTCTTGACTCCTACTTCCATGAGCCAACGGTTTAGAAAAGGCACATTTATAGACACAGAAAGCAGAGCACTGGATGCCCAGGATTTGGAGTGGGGATATGAACGTCTTTGGGTGTTGAAAATGTTCCAAAATGGAATTGTGATGATAATGGTGCAAATCTTTAAGCTTTCTGATCTAATTGAAACTTACATATACAAGGAATAAATGTTGTAACACAACATTTCGATAACCCTGTTGCAAACATCTTTAAGGAAGAAAATCTTTCTAATAAATACAAAATCATCAAGAGCATATAAAGGGGAAAATATATTAAAATGTAAATTTCATTTGCATAAAAAAAATCACAAAATTAAAGAAATATGTAAATAGAGATTTTCACAGGAAATAAGGCAGATAGTAAGTAAATTTCATATGATGTAGCATTGTCACCAGGTCAATAAGTAAATAAAGAAAACTCAAATAGGAAATTGGATAATGGAGAATATTCCAGTACAAGTTCTGACTTCTAAGCGTAACCAGACACCTTGAGGAAATGAAACATTGGGGTTTTAGAACCACAGTCTTATCCAGCAGTAGCTCTACAGGAGCAAAGGCTGGGCCTCGTACTACCACCACCAGAGGGCAGTGATGCCTAAAAAAAAAAATTTTTTTAATATAAATAGAACCACAGTCTTAGGGAACATCTAGGTCCACTGGTTTAACATAATCCATAAAGACAGTGTTCTTCAATTTACTTAGGTGTCTAGGGACATGTACATTTAACCGTGTGGGTAGCGATCGGAGAAGCGATTATTGATCTCTCCCCATCTGAACATAGAACAGTGGGAAAAAATCAAGCGCTCTCTCCACATTGCAAATCCACTGCCTCACATGGAGCCTCCAGGTCTCTTCTGCGAGAAAGACAGACGTCTTACCTGGTGACACAGATCTTCCAAGAGCATTTTCCCAAGAGACTACCAAGACCTCGCCTCAGAAATGATGTCACATTATTACCACCACATTCCATGGGAGCCCGCTCAAGAAAGCCTGTCTCACTGCCATCACGTCAACACTGACTCATGGCCATTCCCTGTGGGTTGCTGACCGTCATTGTCTCCGGGAGGAGAAAAGCCTGGTGTCTCTCCAGAGCGAGTGCTAGTGGTTTCAAATTGCAGACCCTGTGGCCTCCAGCCCAACACGTCACCACCAGAGACCACAGGCTTCCTGAAGGCTACGGCCAAGAAAGCCCTGTGAAGCTGTTCACGCTGCAACACACGGGGCCATCCAGAGTGACAATGGACTCCTTGCTAATTGCATTGATAGATTCTTAGGTGTCCCTAAGATGACCAGAATATGCTTTGCCCCCTTTTTTAATCCACCCCATAAAATTTCTCAGAACTAGACACAAGACATCAGCAATTTCCAGAGGCCTACATCTGATCAAGAAATTGAAGTCTTTAAGTCATCCCTCAAAGAAAATTCAAAACTTAGTTTCCTTCACTGTTAAATAATAATAAATTAAATAGAGAATATCTTCAGTCCATGTGAAAGGCAATTGTTATTCTTGGTTTGAATAGATGTTGAGCCAAATTTTCTCAAATTCATATCCAAATGACAAAGCAATAGCAACACTTAGTGAAAAGACCATCTCAACATCAGGCCTCCAATCCAATACTCCCTCAAGAACACTTTGTTCTAGTAAGCTCGCATTCCATAATGCTCACCTTCCTGACACGATCGCTGAAGACAAAGTGGGTGCCTAAGCAAATGTGGTAAAGAAAGCTGGTAGCGCCTGGCTATCAAAAAATATAACGTCTGGAGTCTTAAAGGATTGAAGACAAACAAGCGACATCTAACTTAGAAGCAATAAAGCCCACATGGAAGAAGCACACTAGCCTGTATGATCATGAGGTGTCGAAGGGATCAGGTATCAGGCATCTAAGAACTAAAACTCAAATCCTTGTGAATGAGAGGAAGTGCAGATTGGGGACTCAAGACCCATCTGTAGGCAACTGGGCATCCCTTACAGAAGGGTCTAAGGGAGGAGATGAGCCAGACAGGGTGCAATGATGATGAAACATACATCTGCCCTCTAGTTCCTAAATGCTTCATCTCCCACCTCCCACTATCACAATCCCAATTCTACCTTATGAATCCAACCAGACTAGAGGATGTACACTGGTACAGATAGGAATTGGAAACACAGGGAACTCAGGACATATGATCCCTTCAGGACAAGTGGTGGAAGTGGCCATACCAAGAGGGGGTGGAGGGTAGAAAGGGGGAACCAATTACAAGGATCTACATATAACCTCCTCTCTGAGAGATGAACAACAAAAAGGTGGGTGAAGGGAAACGTCGGACAGTGTAAGATATGACACAATAATAATAATTTATAAATTATCAAGAGTTCATGAGGGATTGGGGAGTGGGGAGAGAGGGGGAAAATGAGGAGCTGATACCAAGGACTCAAGTAGAAAAAAAAATTTGAGAACGATGATGGCAACAAGTGTACAGATGTGCTTACACAATGGGTGGATGGACGGAGTGTGATAAGAGCTGTATGAGCCCCAATTTTTAAAAAAGAGGAACTCCAAGGGCTCAAGTAGAAAGAAAATGTTTTGGAAATGCTGATGGCAGCATATGTGCAAATGTGCTTGATACAATTGATGTCTGGATCATTAGAAGAGCCCCCAATAAAGTAATTTTTTTAAAAAAAGAAAGAAAACCCCACCTCTGCCATCAGCACTCTTCAGTGCCTCCATAGACTTGAGTTTGAATGTGGGATCTGCGACTTGAATATCTATGCTCCTCCCTTAACTCGTTTGCAGCACTTGAGTCCATTGGGTCTTGTTGCAGGTTTTTGTTATAACTTATACGGCATTTTCTCCAGCTGGTTCTTTGTTTTTCAAAACTTCCTTGGCTAACCGAAGACCTTAGCATTCACATAAGAATGTTAAATCCAGCTCGACAATTTACTCCTGCCGTGCCCCCCTCCAAAAAAAAAATAAAAAGAAAGAAGAGCAACATGTATAAAGAAGCAAACAAAACAAGCACATGATAGAGGAAAATACCTTGCCGGTTCTGACTCCTGCAAAACTATAGGATGGGGTAGGGCTGCCGCTGTGGGGATCCAAGACTGTGGCTCTTTATGGTGGTTCAAGCCCAGCAGCTGCTTGATGGGAGAAAGAGGAGGCCCTCCGCACCCAGGTGTACTCTATCAGTGTTCGCTCTTCTATGAGGTCGCTGTGAGGCTGATTCCACTCAGTGGCTGTGGGTTTGTTTGAGGGGGTGGGGGCTTTGTCTTTTTCTTTCTTTATTTTTCCTTTGGCCATCACTGCCTCTGGTGGTCGTGGGCGCTACCCAGCGCCGCTCCTGAGAGCCGCCGCTGGATTTGAACCGCCAAGCCCGCGGCCCGCTTACGCCACCGGGGCTCAACCCTGGAGGCTTTTTCTGAGGAAAGGGCCGTGGTTGGTGAATTCCGGACAGTCTGCTTTAATTTACCTTTTGAAAAAATAAATAGTTGCTCATTTTTTGTGATGAGTGTGTATATATATATAGATAGATAGATAAGCATATATATGTATCTATACATTCAGATGTTATCAATGTTGCCATTTCAACATTTTAAACAAACGCATGTCAAGGAATGGCTTTCCATCTGATAAATTTTACTGCAAACCTGAGCGTTAACTAAAACAGAAGAGAAACACCTATTAAGTGGAAAAGGTAAATAAAAGAGTAAAACTCAACCCTCCCAAAGCTGCGGGAAAACCTCCATCTAATACATGGCTGGTGTAATTTGGTTGGGAGAGGGTTTGGCAATGTGAATCAAGCTCTGGGTGATCCGGATTCATAAATTCAATCTGAAGATGCAGAAAGACACGCCTCCCTCCCTGCTGCTTCCGAATCCCAGGCTGGGCGCAGATGGTCTCGCCTCTTCACTCTGGGGGAGCCTGGCTTCTGGATCAGAGGGGACTGGAAGGTGGCAGGGTTCTAGTCAGCTAAGCCATCCTCCCTCTTTGAGAACGGATCTATGTTTTCACAACAGGGCCCTTATTAATTAAGCACACACATTCCCAAACCCCTTTACCTGGGGGCGTCTAATTTAGTACCTGACCTGGGGCCCAGGTTTGGAATTTTTCTTAAAAGTGCCTCAAGTAATTTTTACAATCGATTTTTTATGATCAAATATAATCTAATGATCCCTTTGATACTCAAATACCACTTAAGAAACACAGGACTTGGTATGCAGGGGGCTTTGCTCTGCTCAGCAGACTGCCTTCATTCCATTCCTATGTGTTCCTGGAACATACGGGGGAAAGAACCTTGTTAAATCTCTGATTTCCAGTTAACTTGTTCTGGCCTTAGGCGTGCCTGGTGGTTGTCTCAGTGGGTGTGCTTGGACCGCCACCTGGTGTTGAGACTACGCCATTGCGTCCCTCCTCAGTCGCCTCTAGTCCATCCTAAGCCTGGCTTGAGCACCCCTGAGTGGGATCGTGGAAGCACCTTAAAGGGAGACTGCTTGTCAGGACCGTGGTAGGTGTGATTTAATTTCCCAGGTAGTAGGTGGAGTCTAAACATTGCTCCCAATCCAAACGGCCACACATATTTTAATATCTTTTTTAAGTATCTAAAAATAGAAATGTATGCTTAAAGTTAAATGATGATACCAAAGGATGCAATTCATCGTTTCTCCACAACTTTTTTGTTCTCGGAATAGCCTATGGCATATTAATGAGCGACGTCTTTTTGTTTCACTCCCTAAGATAAAACAAAGGAAGAGGATCAATTTAGGGGGAAAATATCCCTGGTGAAGTAAAAAAAAAAAAAAATCAATGGGAACTTTAGCGTGAGAGCCTGAACTGTTTCCCACAGAAACAGTCATTATTCCAAAGCAGGCGTGTGTCAGAGGCTGCGTCCTTTGCGAAGAAAACTTTTCCCTCGGGTTAAATTATTCACTGACTTTGCATTTTCTTTTGTTGGTCAGAGACATCCCTGCAGCTAAGGAGGGTCTGACTGCACCAGCCAATCAAAAACTCGACTTCTGTCATGTCATCGGTTACCAGGAATGCTGCTGCTAGTGGGTGCTGTTAGCACGCCTGCAGAATCTCAGCATTTCCAGTATCAAAATGTCTGCAGATTCACAATGTCTTCATTCTGTCTGTTACAAAACAACAGCAACAAGGATGTTTCCCAAACCGACGGCACTCCTGGAAGTATGCTGGTTATGATTAAAGAGTATGAACTGCTGTTGCCGTCATCCTTCCTCCACCGCCTCTACTCCTAGACACACTCACACACTCACTTGCCCAAATAGTTCTGTCTCTTAAAGGGCGTTACCTTGTGTGTGCACATCACTGACCAGGACAGAGCTCACCATCCGGGCCAATGAAAAGAGTTTAGAGGCATCTGGATCCCATCTGTAAAGCACGAAATTGGAATAAGCCTCTGAATGAAGGCAAGTTTGTTTCCAAAGATGTTTGCATTAAATCTCTGACCAGCAACTGATGATGTTGCTCTTCTCGGATGCTGATTGGATCGTGACACTGAGGTCACCCAATCCAGAGGCAGAGCCATGAGTTCCTCCCATTCTAACCTTGCTTCTGGACCACTGCTCCTCTCATCAGCAGAGATGACCTCTGTTTCTCAATGCTTTGAATGGGTGTTGGTCATGTGACTTGCTGTAACCACTAGAGCGTAACAAAGGTGGCTTTGGTGACTGTCTGGGCTAACCACCCAGGTTAGGCATGAGAGCACCAGTGAAGTCAGGCCCAAGTGATAACCAGGACCAACCTGTCCATGATGTTAGGTCTTCTAGTACTAGTCAAGCCAGCACATGAAGATGACTACTGCCGCAGGAGTCGGACCATGAGGTCACACTTGGCCATGAGATCGGTTGAAGGGCTGAGTCACTGGAGGAGAGAAGTCAGGGGACTAGGAGGGCAGGCACGATCGTCCACATAGAAAGTGACAGCATCGAAAATGATACCGGAATGGGTCGAGGGGAAAGTGCTAAAACCATCCAGGAATGAGTCATGACCCATCCAAACTCTAAACTCATTGCCCTCCATGGAGTCTAACTCATGGAGTCAGATAAGTGATACACAGTAGAATTGTTCCGTGCGGGTTCTTGGCTACAACTTTTTGTAGCAGTAAATTGGCCAGAGAAACCCTGGTGGCAGTGATTAGAAAGCAGACTACTAACTGCAAGATCGGCTGTTCGAAACCACCAGCTCCACTGAGAGAGATAGATGGGGTTATCGAGTCTCAGAAAGTGTTACTGTCTTAGGAAACCACAGGGGCAGTTCTATTCTGCCCAAGAGGGTCACTGAAATTTGGCAGTGACTCAATGTCAGTGTTTGGGGTAGAGGTTAATCAGTCCTTTCTTCCATGGTCCTACAACAGAAGTTCAAACTGCCAACATTTGGGTTAGTAGAACAGTGAAAACCACTATGCTCTATTGGTCATGAATGTCAAGTCTGCACCACTCAGGTACCGAAGGCTCATACAAGTCTACAACTGTGGAATTATTGAGTTCTATAAACTCTAAGAGGGGAGTTTTGAGAAAGGAATAATGAGGTCTCTAATACCACTCCTGGTAATGGCAGAAGGAGTAAGGGAGAGTCACCTTAGTGGTAGAGAAGGTAGTGTCCTTGGGGGAAACCAGGTTTCCAGAAAAGCTGGAAGGGGAAAGAAGCATCCAACCACAATATATTCTATAGTCCTTTCCGTGCTAGAGTCTCTGGGTGCTGCTGTAGATAATGTGCTCAATGCTAATGGAAATGTTAAACCAGAAGCTCACTGCCCTCAAGTTGACTCTCAGCCATAGCAGCCGTGTGGGACAGAATACAGCCACTCCTGTGGGTTTCCAGGACTATAAATGTTTTCGGGAGTAGAAAGACTCACATTTTTCCCACAAAGCAGCCGGTGGTTTCAAACTCCTGGCCTTGCAAAACCCAGGACACCCTTAGGAGTCCCAACGAAAATTCCAACAGAGGCACCGCAGAAGAAAGGCCTGGTGACCTGCTCCCAATAATCAGTCATGGAAAATCCCATGGAGCAGAGATCCGCTCTGACACACATGGACTTGACATGAATTAGAGTCAAATCGATAGCAACCCTAGGGTCCCCCTACCCTTCTCTCTCTCTCACACACACACACACACACACACACACCACCACCGTACCTGAGTAGTGAAATCCTAGGAGGTTGGGTTCTAAAGAGGTATAAGAGATCAGAGAAGGGGAAACAGGATCAGATGAGGATTTGGTGTAGAAAGCTAGACTGACCTGGGAGTCTGAGCCCTCTCCTGGGGACTGATATAAACAGAATCAAGGGTATAATGATATAACACGATTAGTCCTGCTGGTCTGCAACAGGGGGATTACTTGAGGGGCACAGCTGTTAGGGAGAAAAGCAACCATCCCATACACACCTTGGAGGGACTAGACTGAAACCTGTCCTACTCTGAGATGCCTGCACTTCGAGTCTGGCCAATGACAGGAAGTAAACTCACTCACTGCCATTGTCAATGTCAACTCTTAGCAATTCTATAGGACAGGGTAGAACTGCCCCTGTGAGCTTCCCTCTTTACAGGAAGAGAACGCTCCATCTTTCTCCCTCAGAGCTACTGGTGGTTTTGAACTGTTCGTCTTGTGGATCACAACCCAACACATAAGCACTGCCGCATCAAAGTTCCTCTGAAAGGTAGATTAATGCAAAACTCTGACTCCTCCAACACCTTTACAAGAATGCTCAAGAAACTGATGAAATGGTCAATGAAACAGAATAAAGCAGAGGAACAAACCCCAATCTCTGTTCCAATGTATAACAATAGTAGAATTTCAACTCACTGAGAATGCCTACTTCTTACCATAAGCATATTTTTAATTACAGATGATTTAAACAAATATATATAAGCAATATTCAGAATAGACCCAATTCATATTTTAAAAGGCCTTCATGAAGACCAAAAAGCCAAAGTTGGAAAAAGAAAGACATCAGAATCATTGGCTGTCAAAACAACTCTGACTCCTGGTGGGGACCCTGTGTGTCCAAGTAGACCAATGTTCTCTAGGGTTTTTGATGGTGAACTGTTTTGAAAGAAAATCACCAGGTCTTTCTTGTGAGGTATCTCCATATGGACTTCAGTCTCTGA
>PVJH01026491.1:0-29999 GCA_004026705.1 Nesogale talazaci
CTTTACTTTCAGATAAGGGAGTCCAGACACTTTACTCCCATGCTCCCAGGCATAACCCTCTTGCCCTGTGGTCTCCATAGATCATTTCGAATCCAAGCAGCCGCCTGTTGAAAACGTGTGCTGCCCATGGGTTGAAGTAGGTTGTCCCAGCCCATACCGCGGGGAGATTCAGATGAGTGTGATGAGATTGAAACCCAGGCCAGGGTGAATTCCTACACACTCCCTGCCCCTCACCCCCATAGCTCCTGGCCTTGTCAAGCAGGCCCCCAACAACTCTAAAATCAAAGCCAACTCAGACTTGAGGGCATAGCTAGCATCTCAGGCAAGCTGGGTCCTCGACTCCTTTTTCAACCACAAGCAACCCCCGACTCCTTCACTGGTCACACTAAAGGCTCTCTCTTCCAAGTGGCCTGCCACCTCGGCTGAATTTTGTATGCCTCCTGTGTGTCTTGCCCAGGTCTGGTAGAAGCCCCAACAAGCCTGTAGCATCGAGGGCCACGTCTAGTGCAGTGTCTTCCTTTTGCACGTGCTGTCCTGTGACGACAGCTGACCCAATTCTTCTCCCAGCTTCAGCTCTTAATCCAATGGGCTGCTGGTTTCCTGCCATTCACAGCCCACGCGTGAGAGCCACGGGACACCTTGGGCCATCCCCCCTCAAAGGCATCTCCTCCAGCCTCTGCCTTTGGTGGAAGAGGAAACCAAGGCCCCAGGCCCTTTCCCTAACAACAAAAGAAATGAAGAGTGAGTGGAGAGTCACATTTGCAGGCATGGGATGCCTGCGTCCATCCGGTGCCTTCCATTTCCAGGAGGTAGAAAGCACATTCCTCTATGACCCCAGGCCTTCCCAAGCCTCACCGAGCCATACTCTGACCATGTCACCGCCACGTGAGCCTTCCAGGACTCATAGACCTCAACAATTCTTCTTCCATCCCTGCAGACAAGTGATGATTAACTATTTCTCCAATAAAGTCCTATTGCTGGGGATTTCTCGTGAAGCCCTCGACGCCCCACCCCCACGCCCAGCCCTGTTATTCACGAGGCTCACAAGGACTGCAATGGCAGCCAGGAGGACCACCAAGCTAGAAGACCACCAAGCCAAGGACCACCAAGCCGAGGCCCACCAAGCAGAGGAGCAGGTAGGAGAGGGCCACAGAAGGCGTGAGAAGTTGACCCCACAAGTGGAGGCTTTGGAGGGATGCAGCATTTGGGGCACACTTCATGACTCGGCTGACCCTGAGATCACGCCCAGTGCACACAGACGTGCATGCCAGCAGGGAGGCAGGTCAGGTGACCTATCTCGGCCCCACCCCCATTGCTCCTCCAGTGGAGCCTGGAGGCCCTTCCCAGGGCCAAGAATAAAAGTGATCCCCAGCATGCGCCTTGGGTGGAGGCCAGGGGAACTCCACTGAGTGAAAAGTATGCTACCAGACAAAGCCCTTTCAGATGCGCCTTTGTTTGGGCCCCCAACCCCGGAGGAGTAAGCCCCTGGGACTCTGGCATTTGTACCTAAGTGGGTCATTTTCAGCAACTGTGCCTTTTGGACCATGGACTTGATGCCACTGTGCCAACAATCCCATTTCAGGAATGGACAGCTGACCGTTGAGAACTGGGAGAGCTCAGCCTTGACTGGCAGGTTGAGGAGATGAGCCTCCTGGCCTGGGCACTTGTGCTAAATCTTTGGGGCCGAGACAGAGCTGCCAAGTCTTAAGAGGGACAGACACCTACATCAGCTCAAGCCCCAGCCCTGTCTCTATCCCCGTAGGCTGGGTGTCCCCAATGGGAGAGGGGGCCTCCGTGCCCTATAGCAACCTAAGTACAGGAAAAGCAAGGGGACCAGGGCAAGACCAGCCAACGAGGAAAGAGGTGAAGAGCATGATTTCATTTCGCCTCGGAAATGGGTCTCTAATGAAAACCAGGGGGACTTAACTCAATACTGATGCCGATGGATACTAGACCGGGCTTACTAGCTGTGCAGAATCTCAATGAATCTTGACAATAATTCTATGACATCGTTTCAACGATACCATTGTTCCTCTGTACCCACCAGGGAATGATTCCAGGACCTCGACAGGGACTCCAAAGTGTGACTGCTCAGGCCCCTTACAGAAAATGGTACCGTGTTCCCGAGTAACTGGAACCTAGCCTCCCATCTTCCTTCAATCACCACTGGACCACTGAGAATACCCAATACCGTGCATATCCTAGGCCACTAGCAATCTCTACTCCCTCCGTCCTTTGCAGCCTTGGTGGGAGAGCTCGGAGGACTTCACTGTCCTCTAGGAGACAGCTATTTTTTTCTTTCTCAGAAATAGGAGGAGGAGGCAGACAATGCAAGTGGTGAATGAAGGGACATTTCAGCTCCCGGCTGCTAGAGGAGGGAGATGGAGAATCCAGCCTGCCTGTCACCACTTAAGCCTGAGCTTCCTCTGGACTGGGTGGACCACTTTGCAGGTCACAAATGCACAGCCTGGCTTTCGGGCCCTTTCTGGGAGATTATATATATATATATATATATATATATATATATATATATATCCTTCCCTAAATGATTTTGATCTGGAGTCAGTTGAATCTGTGGCTGTGGAGCCCACTGGGTACTGAGGGCCTGGCGTATCATCCCTGCAGGATCTAGGAGGAAACAGAGGCATGCAGAAGACAGGTCCCTCACTCAAGGCCACACAGCTGGGAAGGGGCTGGACTGGGATGCAAAAACTAGGTGTCTGTGGAAAGTCCAATGAGGTGTTCCCTTGATGACACACTGGGTCCAGACTCGGGATCCAGATTCTAAGCATGTCCTTGAGGGCCACTTGTCCAGGTGCCAGCAAGCCCTCTGTGTACCCCCTTTCCAGGCCTCAGTTTCCCCTTTTGAGAAGTGTGGCCCAGCCTTCTTGTGTGAGCAGTTGAGGATGGCTCTTGATAAATACAAAGACGGTAAGGTGCCTCCATGACACGTGCTTCATTCAAATGGCACTGTCTTCTTTGGAGCGGTTTCAACAGGGCCATGCCAAGTCTCCGATCCCCAAGCACGAGGGAGTAATACTGACACAGTAATTAAAATAACTCTAAACAATGCCTTTCATACCAGGAGCTGCACAATTAGGTCTTTCAAGTCCTTGGGGGGAAGTCTGAGCCTTGAACTTCTGAGACTGCTTAGTTGCCAGAGAACTTTGCTCCCTGGCTTGTTCAAAGCAGGTGCCATTTCAAAAAAGAGAGAGGGAAAGGAACTGACAAAGCCTGTTAATTGCATTTTCAGAAATCACTGTAATAACCCATCTACCCCTTCTACCAGAGATTTTACTTTATCATCAGATTATACTGATTTGGACCTTTGCAAACGGCAGATCGCTCCACAAACAAACCCAAAAAAGCACTTGGGCCAAACTGCGCCTCATTTCCTTACAAAAAGACAGAAAGCCTTGCAAAATGTTGTTGAATATTTTGCCAGCACAATCTTATCTCCAACAGCTGCTTAAGAGACTGACCCCAAGGAGGTCAAGATTTTTCCACTAAGTCATGCTTTTTAATCATCTCGGCAGCAGAAAAATGAGAGGCTGCAATTTGACGGGCTAGGAAAGGGAGTGGAAAAAAGGACTTGGGCTGGACTTGCCAAGCACATGACAGGTAGGGTTGAGGCAGCAGGCCAGCCTGGCATGCTGCTTGCCTGCAGGAACTGGCAGGGAATAAAAAGCTGCCCCTGTTTCTAAATGAAACTGCTTCTGGTTAAACCTCTTATGCGAAAGAGCCCCTTCTCTCTGGACTGAAGAGAGGGAAAGATCCCGTCCCCTTCTGCTGCAAGCAAGGCTCCGATCTAGAAGCTTTCCTCCCCAGCTGGCAGAAACTCAGCCCTGCACCTCCTCTCCCTCCATCTTCCTTTGCTGGCCCCACATACAGTTCTCTGGACCTAGTCATCAGGGTGCTGGTTTAGATGAAACTGTGGCTGCCTTCAAAACAGTCTCCAAGTGCCTTCCTTTGCAAGTGGGTTAAAGTCTTACAGAACAGAGAGAGAGAGAGAGAGAGAGAGAGAGAGAGAGAGAGAGAGAGAGAGAGAGAAGGGCCCATGTCCTACTGTTGAGGGATAGCAGACATTTGAACTTGGTAATGGTGAGTTTGCCAGTGGACCTGTCTACAAAGGTGTCCATTGCCAACTGGCCTCTGATTGCAACAAATTCCTATGTTCTGGGACCTCAAGTGGACTCATTTGATGGCGTGGCTGCTAGCCTACTGGAACGCCGGCTTGTACGGATCAGCACTGTCCAGGGACACTTTCTGCGATGATGGTGCTGGAGCCACTAGCCACACACAGCGATTGAGTCCTTGAAATGTGGCTACACGTGTGTACAGCTTGTTGAATTTTTATGAATATAAAGACACGTGCAATATAAATTTACCATATGTTAAGTATGGATTTAATGCAAAGGTGCTAGTCACCACCCCCCTGGACAGCACAGAGACAGGTGGTCAATATAAGGACCATGAGAGCAGGACAGTCTGGTGTTGAACTCAGCAGAACTCAGGTGTTGATTTGCTCTTCTAACCTGGGCAGCTTCAGAGCAGAGGATTCTGGGGTTCAGGTTGAGTATCTGGAGATGAGGGAGTCGTCAGTAGGCTTTTTGCTCTACTGTGAACGTTGCCAGTCAACCAGCTCCCATTTCACCCATGGAAAGGCAATACTGGGGCTCCAAAGGCCCCAAATTTGGGGGCCTGGCTATCAACTGTCTGCCTCTAAGCCAGGTGACCTAAACCTGGCTGTCTCTGGGGTAGGGAGGTTGGCACCTAGCATGGAAAATGTGAGTGATTCTCTCCGGTGTGAACGCACCCCTCAACATCCACCCCGACAAACAAGCTGGGCCGGCCACAGAGCAGGCGGAGGGCTGGCTCGCTGAGCGTCCGGACATGCTAATAGGGAAAGCGGACACCGGCAGGTGGAGGAGATGAAAGGTGGTTAACTGGACACAAAGGGCACATTACCAGCTCTGCAAGCTGAGCCTCAGGAGCCTGGACATCCCGCTGTCTGCACTGGGGTGGATCAGAGGAAAGAGGCGTGCTGGGGTGGAGCCAGGCGGAGGCTGGAGATAAACACCAGGCTGGGTCCCCAAGGCAGGGAGAGAGATCTGCTCTTGGTGTGCACACCACACAGCAAGCTTCTCCCCATCGAGTTCTCTGGGTGGGGTGGGCGGGCCCAACCCCAAACCACCTGCAGCATCAGTGTCCCCGGGACACCTGGTGGCATAGTGGCCATGCACCAGGCGACTAACCAATAGGTTGGCAGTTCCAAACCACCACCCCCACTCCTTGGGAGAAAGGGAAGGCTTTCTTGTCCCACAGTTCAGTCTGGGAAACTCACAGGCGCAGTCCTGCCTCCAAGGGAGAGCTGAGTCTGCACTGACTTGGTGACACTGAGATTAGACCATGCACGACTTCTTTTCACCCTGCCCTGGGTTGAGCCGTTTTTATCCTCTGGGTCACGAGGCAGCATCGGGTTTGGTGTGTTAAAAAAAAAAAAATCGTGAAGCCTCTGCTTCCTCGAGAGAGATGAGGCAGTTCTACTATATAGGACTGTTGGAATACCACACGGCTCTGTCCTGTGACACACACCCCACCCCAGCAAGTCCAGGGTCTGATATGAGGGTCATTCCCCCGCACCCCGGTCCCCTACCTCAAAACCAGAAAGAACGCTAATTCCCATCTTAGAGAGAGGTAGATGCAGGTATGTGTCAATGTGCTCTGCCAACTCTAAATTCCTAATTAGGCAAAGCTGGACTGCCAAGAAGCATTTGGCGAGAGGGCTGGGGCGTCCATAGTCATAGGGAAGGAGAAAGGCCGACCAGAAGCACTCGGCTTCCATCCAGATCCTTGGCGAGGTTCTTGAGAAAAATGGTTGTGATATCATGACCTCTGTGTCCCCAGGGAAGCCAGGCGGAATGGGAACCACAGGGTGAAGTCCAGTGCTGGTCTCTCCATGTGGGAGCAACCTAGTCTTCCCAGAAGACACTTCCATCTTTGGCCTCCTCTAGCAGCCGGCCATCCTGGCCTGCTCAACTAAGTCAGCTCAACTCTCCTCATCATCACCTTCGAAGAGTCTAGATCCCTTATTTTTTCTGGAGAAGGGCACCAGCTTGTCCTCGGGTGCTTATGATTCCCTGAGAGGGGGTCCCTTACAACAGCTGATAGGTCTCTATCTCTCTCTTTCTCTACCAGCAGCCTGAAGAACAAGAGAGGAGGGACTCCTTCACATCAAAGTGCACCCCCTGCTTTTTGCCTCCACACAGTTTGTGCAGGCAGGAACTGCATGCTCGTTGAAAGGCCTGTTTCCTGCTATTTTGTGACTTCGTCAATTTGTTTGCCTTTCACTGGCTTTTGAAAGGGAAAATGCAGACAAGAACAGAAAGGCACCGGGGTTCGGGAAAAGAAGACAACTTTTTCCAGTCTCCATTTAGATGCTGGCCACCTCCTTCTGCATCCTTCTGACTCTGGCTTAAAATGCCTCGGATAGTGGCGCATCGGTCTCCCGCTTCTCCCACCCTCTGCTGGTGCCTCTAACCTGAGAGGACTCTTTAGCAGAGATTCGAGGGATCATAACAACTGCTGGGTCCCTTCCTTTGTATCAAAGATGCTTAAGCCTCCAGCCTTGACACTTGAAAGGGGAGGAAATCCTTTGGATATACAACATCTTTCATAAACATCTCTCAAACACACCCCCATCCTGCAAGTGATGAGTTGTAAATTCCAATTAATTAGCAGGAATTGCTGCTGATAAATTTGGGCCCAGAGAACTGAAGGGGCTTTGAGATATCAGAGAACATGTGTTTGTTTTTTTCTCCAAATTCTCCCGGGCTGTGAAAAAAAAAAAAAAGATTGTGATGACCTGGTCTGGATGATTGCAAATGCCCGGACGTCTTTATCAACTGTGCCATTTGCCCCCTGGAAGGAAGAGAGTCCTCCCTGGGTTCCTGGGGATGACAGACCCCTCTGCAGGAACGTCCTTCATGGGAATCACTAGAATATCCCATGGCCGTACCTCTGCTCTCTGAAAGCCTAGCAGGACCCCCACAGGTGTTTCCACCCATGCTACTTGTTCATGATGGAAGTAAAAGCTTCATTCCCCATGTGGAATGTCCTGCGTCAACCCTACCAGTGGTTTCCAATCCCATCTCTCTATTGAAACTACTCTTCCAAGACGCTAAGGACTTCCTTGCAGACAGGTCTCATGCCTTCTACTGGGCTTTCAACCACTCTTGTCCCACTGCAACAGCACCGGGCAGGCCAATCGGTCGTGGGCTTTGTGCGCTCACTGCCAGATCTCGTGGTCCTGTGCTGGTTCAACGGACCTGTCCAACCACATTTTCCTGCAGCCTTGTGGGGCTCAGGTGTGTCGTCCGGGTTTTGAATCCTGGGCTGCGTGCTCAAGGCTCGTGGTCCAGCAGGCTCAGTCAGCAACTGGGGTCTGCTTGTCCCTCCACTATGAGAACTCTCCAATCTACAGCTGCACTCCCACTTTCTCAGCTGAGATAGTGAAGGTTCATTATGCCAACCTGGCTGATAAACACATGTGGGATTAGCTGAAGGGCAGAGAGCCTTGCCTTTCTAGTTCTGAGTCTTCTACCTTCTGATAGTGAGACCAGGGTGCAGCTGCCTTACCCAGTTCCCTGCTTCAGCTGGCAAGGCTCACTTCCTGCAAGACATCCCTTAGGAGAAGCCACATGGACCTGTCCTGATGCAGCCCTGGGTGCTGGAGAGAGCATGTGGGGGGCCCTGCCAGTGCTGAGAAGCTTACACGCTCACTGATGCAACTTTCCTTTTGCAGTTGGTGTCATTGTGTGTGCTTTGTGAGATGAAAGAGTGCTTTGTAGATCCACGTTGGGTGTATGAGCTAATGTTGGACTTATGGGCTTGGACAATGTGGGATTGGGTTAATGGACACTTACCCTTTATATAAAACTCTCTCTTATCCATATGAGTTTCTGTGTATTTGTTCCCCTAGTCTACCCAGACTAACACACCACCCCAGTGACAGGTATTGTTTCCCACTCACTTTGTCCCAAAGGGAGGTCACCAGCTATTTGTTCTCAATGTGTTTGGGGTTTTTTTCCTCTTTCAGATGGACCCTTTGCTTGACAGTAGGTCAGTGAAAGAGACTTAGAGATGTCAGTGAGTCACCGCTCCAATAGCTATGCTGTAAAACCATTGCAGAGACTACTCTGCATGGGAACCAGCCATCGTGTTGGGTCTACACTAACAAGGGAAAGTAACGGTCTCTCTGTCCTCCGATCAGAAGGTGGCCCCCTTCAGATTAAAGCAATGGGATGAAGCTCAAGAGCCAAGATCCAAGGGGGTCAAAATACTGAGGAGATCGTGATGGTCTAGTTGGTATTGATATGCCTGAACCACTGGATTGCATGACATGTGGATCATCTTACAGAAGAACATTAAAACAACAGCAACATGAATGAAAATGGTTAGGAGGTCAAAATATGGATCCAAGTCAACATGTTTTCAGAATGCTAAGCTGTCATTTGCCTGGTTTAGTGTTGACACACTCAGGGTCAAAAGCAAGGCGGGGGGAATGGCAGGTTCCTCAGCCAGAGTGGAGACAGTGACAGCAAACTGTCCCAGCAGCCCCCAGAGTTTCCACTGCCCCACATGCTGCATGGAGAAAACCGACACAGCGACATGCGTGCCTTTGATAAAGCAGTGGTTGCTTCGGAGTATAGTTTTGAGTCTTAGGAGATGCAGGGGGTTTTTTTTGGACACACATCCTAAAAGAATTTTTTTTTAATTATGGATCCTCCGGGACATTTAAAAATTTACATGTCGGGGCTGAGCCCCGGTGGCATAGTGGTTGTGCGTGGGACTGCGGCCCACTGGGACAGAGGTTCAATTCCAGCAGTGGGGCTGGGCCTCCTACTCCCACCACTGGAGAGCAGTGATGCCCCCCCCCCAAAAAAATTTACATGTCTGATATGTGTTAAATATTAACATTTCAAAGAAAAACATTTACACTCTTCTTAGTAAGTGCCTTCAGTGAATTACAGAAACCATAGCAATGTGTTATCGCCCTCACTCATGAAAAATAATATAAAATAAAATGAACAGAGAATAATCAGTGTTTTACTGCAACGACATCCATGATCCCCTATATCGTATTATGATATATAATGAGATTTTCCTGGGTCTATTTAATAATATATACTTCTAATTTTTATGACAAAGAATAAAAGTATAAGGAAAAAAACACATTTTACAGTAAACATCTATTCATAATTTAATTATAAAATTACTTTTCTTGCATTAGAAAATATCTATTTTTGGCTGAGCCCCGGTGGCGTAGTGGTTACACGCGGGACTGCGGCCCACTAGGATGGAGGTTCAATTCCAGCTCCACAGGGGCAAAGGATGGACCTCCTACTCCCACCACCAGGGCAGTGATGCCCTAAAAAATATACATATATATCTATATCTATCTTTGCTCTCCCCAATCATAAAGTTACCATACTTTTAGGGGTATATTAAATTGATGAAACTAATACAGTGAATTCAGATACTATACTTGATCTTAGCCAAAAGGCCGAGAAGCGATCATACAGTGAATTCAGTATGTGTTTCTTATTTAAATTTTGTCTGATGTAAAGTTGAATATAATAAAGAGCCCAATAATAAAAAAATAAAAATAAAAGGAACAAAACCCATAAACTCCTCCTTGGAACCCAACTGCTACTCTATTTCCTCCACAGAATGGCACACTTGAGAAGTTTGAGGATCACTTCATAATTCTCTGCAATACAAGTCCGGAGACTTAATTTTTATTTCCTGTGACCCCCCCCAAGTAGGTTCCCTGGTGACACAGTGGGTTAAACACTGGGCTGTGAACCGAGTCCAAAGGTTACCGGTTGGAACCTGGCGGCCGCTCTGTGGGAGGAAGATGGGCTGTCTGCTTCTGTGAAGGTGCACGGACTGCCTTGGGAGCCTGGTGAGGAGGTCCCACTAGTGCAATAGTTCTGCCCTGAGTTGGAGGAGGGGGAGGAGACCCACGATTTTAAAAATAAAGTAACACACTTCGGATTGACTTACCATGGCGGTTAGGAAGCAGTGGGTCACTCAGCACCACACATGCAATGGTTCACCACAAGGGTCAGGTATTACCGCTTTGCTATTTCTTAACAGGACAGATGGGTGGGACTTACCTAGGCAACGGCATGCTGAATGGCCCATTTGTGTGAAGCTCCTGGGATTTCTACTTTAAAAAAAAAAACAAACCCTCACTGCCATTGAGCTGACTGACTCTAATTAGCCTGATAGAACAGAGTAGAACTGCCCCTGTGGGGTCTTGAGACCAGACTCTGATATGGGCGTAGAAAGCCTCACTTTTCTCTTGCAGAGTGACTGGGCGTTTTGAACAGCTGACCTTGGGGGGACCACGGCCACGGGGTCTCCATAGCCCGGAGAAAGACTTCTTACAAGATGAGAGGCAGGACCTTCTCTTCCAAAGTGGGAGCAGGGTGATTAGGACAGGAAAGGTAGGAAAAGAAAACTGGGTGATGCCTGTGTTCGGGAAATCCGAGTTTAGAAAAGCAGCAGAGGAAGCTGAAGATGTGGACACTGGTTTCCTGAAAACACCCCCTGCTGTTGTGTCCCTTGGAAAGTTTCTGTGACCTGGGGGGGAGGGGGGAGGGAAGAGGGGGCAGTGGCGCTGGGGGGAGGACTAGCTGCCTTCCAGCTTTTCCCCGGGTTACAAGTGGTGGGAGCACAGAGGCGTGGTTAGTTCCTTTGACAGCTAGTGCTCCACCCTTACGGTGCCAGGGAAAAGATGGACGGAGGATGCTGCAGTTTCTGCAGGCACATTCTAGAGAGGCCATTTGACAAGCCATCGCTAACTTAGTATTGAGAGGATCCTTCAGGCTGGGTCTTTAAGATCCATCAAAGAGGATACCTTCAATTTGGGGAGAGAAAATCCTTAACGTATACAACACGGACACTCCCACACCCCAAGAGATCTGTGCTGGTCCTTTCTCACATGGGTCAATGTTTACCGAACTCAGGAAGTTGGGGAACTCCCTACCTTCGTTGTTCCTGCCATGGTCACACACAGGCCACGTTTTGCAAATGCTCACTTGCGGGAAGTCGGTCTTTGCTTTCAAATGCCACTCTACTGATGCAAGCATGGAAAACCCCTATTCCTTCTCATTGCCTGGGCGCCGACCCACGAC
Source organism: Nesogale talazaci (assembly GCA_004026705.1). Classification (NCBI taxonomy): domain Eukaryota; kingdom Metazoa; phylum Chordata; class Mammalia; order Afrosoricida; family Tenrecidae; genus Nesogale; species Nesogale talazaci. Next base: position 11,205 of record PVJH01026491.1, read on the forward strand.
TTAACCCCCAAATCACTGCCATCGAATCAATTCTGACTCACCACAGACCCTGGAAGACAGGACAGGACTATCCATAGGGTTTCCAAGGCTGTCTGAAGCAAATGGTCATGTCTTTCTCCCTCAGAGTGGCCAGGAGGTTGGAGCCCCCACTCTTTAGGGGAGCAGCCAGGCGCTTGAGCCTTTTGCCATTCAAAAGAGCAAAAATCATCATTCATCATCATCATCATGTGTCTTCCCAAGGAAAACGTAACAGCATCTGCTGTCCTGACCTGAACACTCGCCTACATTGTTTCCTGGTTGCCAAAGTCCAGGGATTGGGAGTCCACTCCAGAGCTCTGGGATTGGGAGCTGCCAGGCCCCTGTGTCACGAGGTCCAAGACTTCGTTCACTTTAAAATGTCTATCTTTGACTTCTAAACTGAACACTTCAAGAGCCAGACCCAGAATCCCAGGAGAATCAAGCTCGATCAGAAGACGGAGCCTCTGTCTGGCCAATCTTTAGGGATCTCTAGGTCCGGACAATTGTACTGGTTTTCCTCAAGGTCAGTGGTGCTCAAGGTCATCCATAGAAGAAAGAATACGATGAGGGTAATCGCTGACCCCAACACACACTGACAATCCAGAGCATGTCAACATCGCCTCCCAGACAGGGACGTGATCACCAGCTTGGCTAAATACTGCCTAACCATACAGGTCCTTATCGTCTCTGCTGGAAAGTAGTACTTCATAAACTAATAATAAGTATTACAAATTATAACCACTTTTCTGATTCTATCTACCCAGCTCCCAACTCAACAGATTTTATCCCTGATTTCTTATTTGCTGGAGGGTTCCATGCTGGGGGCATTTATTTGGACAAACTCTCTGGTGCTTTCTGGTTTTAAAGGAACATATCCATCAAGAAGCTTAATTATGTTGTGTTGCTGAGAGTCAGTAATTCTACTGCTGCAATTTTATTCCCAGGAAACAATCAAACCTGTGCGGAGATTTATGTAAATTCCTTTCAGAGCAGTATTCTTTCTAAGAGTAAAATAGGCCCCAACCTGGAGGTCAGTGATAAAATAAATGTGCATAACAAAATGCCATGTTACAAAGAAAAATCACGTGACAAAAATACAGATACAGGTGGAAATAAAATGGGGGTTCTGTTCAACACATATAGTGTTACCTATATTTTATTTTTGTTAACCTAAGTGCAAAGAAGAATATAGCGGCCAATATACCAGAATATTCTGATGGTAAGATTATGGGCCATTTCTACTGTTATTTTTATACCGTGTTTGCCTATATTTCTTTGAGGAATGGATACACTCTAAAATGATAACACAAACCCACACCGATGCCTTTTTACTCAGGAAAAAGGATAGCATATGGATAAATATCTCTCTATAAAATTTTAGTGATCACTGCAAGAACAACAAACACATATAACATGAAAACTCCAACAACTGGAGAATTGCAAAACAAATGGTGGCTTACCTTTCTGATATAATACTGGACCATTGTTTAAAAGATGGCTTTGACGCATTTTTAAGATGGTGCAACAGTATGATGCTGATATTGCCATGCTACCATGTGAAAGTGCAGACCACAACTGTATGTGATCTTGCCTATGTCGAAATAAAAATGCGTGGGACAAGAACACGAAATATGCAACACTGTGAACAATCATCTGCATGTGATGAACTCGCTGGATGGGAAACAAAATGCTGGTAAGAAAAAATACAACTTCCCTAATGGGCATGGATTACTTTTCTAATTTGGGGAAATAGGGCATAAAGATAGTAAAATACACACTAGAATATTTCAGTGAAAGTAGACAATTGGACATCCCCTCACAGAGGCAACAGGGAAGAGATGAACCAGTCAGGGTGCAGTATAGCACCAAGAAAACATACAACTTTCCTCTAGTTCTTTCTAGAGGTGCTTCCTTCCCTCCACTATCATGACCTCAATTCTACTTTACAAATCGGATTAGACCAGAGGATGCACACTGCTACAGATAAGAGGCTGCCACACAGGGAATCCAGGATAGATAAACCCCTCAGGGACAACAAGGAGAGCAGAGATACCAGGAGGATTAGGGGAGGGTGGGGGGAGAAGGGAAATCAATCACAAGGATCACTCTAGAATCACCTCCCAGGGGGACAAATGAAGGAAAAAGTAGGTGAGGGATGATGGAGGACACTGTAAGAGATAGAGAAAGTAATCTATAACTTATCAAGGGTTGGTGAGGGAGGAAGTGGAAAGAAATGGGAAGCTGATATCAGGAGCTCAATCGGGAAGAGAATGCTTTGAAAATGATGATGGCAGCATATGTGGAAATGTGCTTGACACACTGGAGGAATGTATGGACTGTGATAAGAGATAATAGGAGCCCCTAATTAAAGTATTTTTTGAAAATGGAAAAGAAAACTTGCCTATGATTATAATACTAATTTAAAACAATCACAAGTAACATCCCATGGTCTGTCTTGTAGGGTGTGTGTGTGTACATGAGGAAGGACCACAGCTCTGTTCACAGGCACCAGTGACTGGCCTCTTGGACAAAGTGAGTCCACCTCACTCACGGTGGACTTTTCTACAGGACTGTGTCTGAAGAAAACATCTCAGAATTTGGGCAGACCTAAGAAGTCATGCTTGTTAAAGACAGACTCTCAAGGAGATGGACTGACACAATGGCCATCCTCTGTTGGGAAGATGGCGCAGGACTGGGCAGTGTTGGGGCCTGTTGCCAGGGGCCAGAACTGACTTGATGGCACCTAATGAAGAGGAGGGTTCTTTTACATCCGGGCGGACAAGGGAGCTAAGCTCTCCAAAGGGTGACCTCAAGGTGTCCTATGAATCCAATCTGGGAATGGTGCTAAGTTGAGTTAGGGAAAGCCTTGGCCAACTCCAGGCTGAGCCAGGTGGACTTCCTCCTTGTTCAGACCGATTCTACTTTGTGTGCAAAGTCCAGAATCTTCCTTCACATAGGCCCAGAAAGGAACACTCCTACTAGGTAGTTGACACCATATTGGTACAAAATGTCTTGTGTCTCTGCAAGTCAGTTGACCTGGCATGAGCTTCAGATGGAGCAAGGTATGTAAGTCTAATGGAGCCGGGATGGTGGTGGTGGGGTCATTCATGAGTCCCAGAACTTCCCTTCAGGTCTAAGAGTTAAGTTGGACAATAGCTAGAAGAAGGTTCTGGAAAGTTTTCATTTTTTCCCAAGATGGCCTGGTGCCAGCAGAGGAGGACTTGGATGATTGATGAAGATCCCTCTGGGTAAAGGACGGGGCAGGTGGGGAGATGAGAGGCAGGCAGAGGCGGTGCGGCCACAGCTAGCTGCCAGTCTGGGAAGGAATAGAGGCCCGGCCACACTGAGCCTCGGCTGAATGAGCAAGCGCCTGCTTCACATCCTCTGAGGATTATTTCAGGTCTCCAGCCTGAAAGAGCATTTCAGGACATTCCCCAGACACCCAGGAATAGCTCTTGGCTCCAGTCACAAGATTCGACACTCAAACTCATCTCGCTCTCTCTCCCTAGCGGTACAAGTCTCCTCTCTGTGCAGTCGGGGAGACGGAAGGAACGTACAGAAAATGCTGAGGCTACGTAGAGAAATCGCTCTGCCACGGGAACTGCCGAGGTAGAGGGATACTTCTTCAGGCAGGAAAAGGGGGGGCCCCATCCGTCGCGGTTCCATACTCATTAAGAGACTTGCTTGCAGGCCACTGTGCCTAGCATTGTGGGGACCAAGAGCTGCCTAAGACACAGCCCCTGGCTCTGGGCGGCAAGGAACACATGACGGCTTTGAGAGGTGTCGGCCTCTAACACAGGCCTTTTGAGGGGAGGCTGGGTTGTATGGATCTAGTGTGCAACGCGCTGGCTGGGGAAGTGAAGAATGCTTGTTCTATCCTTGGCGGAGATCCAGACTCTGTGCTGTGACAAGGAGGGTGAGATGTATGTGTGTGTTGGGGGGTGGGGGAACCCTCTGGGGATAATCCCAGCCCTCTGTGGGGCCCTAACCCAGGGGCATCACAAAACCAGGAACCTGGTGTTAGGGACAACGTCCTGGGCATAGGAACGAAGATGCTGGGTCCCTCGGATAAAGCAGTCTGGGTCTGAACTCAAAAAGAGGGGCTGAGCCCCAGTGGCGCAGTGGTTGTGCGCAGGACTGCGGCCCACTGGGTTGGAGGTTCAAATCTAGCAGCAAGGCTGGGCCTCCTACTCCCACCACCAGAGGGTGGTGATGCCCCAAAAACAACAACAAAAAAAAAGAGGCAGTATGTTCGGACACAGTCCCAAGGCTGTTTAAAGAAATGGGTTCCTTGTTCCTCGGAACTGCACCACCCTACCTGCCTGCTTGATCTGCTTGATGTCACCTTCTAGTGATGGTTACAAAGGAGGATGTGGGGCGGAGGAGGAAGGGATAGAAGGCGGTCCACCTGCTGCCACTCCTGTAACGTTCATGCCCGCTACTGTGTGCCTCTTGCCAAGAGATGTGGAGGGTTAGCTGGATTTCTCTCCAGAAGGAAATCCAGGGACATTTTAAGGTGAGTGTGGGGCAGGGCGGGGGCGGGGGGTAACTTAAGTGCACCCACTGTGGAGGTCTCCAAAATTCTTGAGTGCTCATTGGGGATAATGCCTGGGGGCCACCAGCGAGCCAAGGGGAGCGAGGGGGTTCCACTCACTGTTCTAACAGGGCATTGAGAACTTATGCTCACAGTGGCCTTCTGAGAGCGGGCTTCTGGGAACAGGAGGCAGGGACATGGAACAGGAACCTTTCTGCGACCTGTCAGGGAGGAAGTTAGCTCATCCCCTATTTCACACAGGTGGAAACAGCTTCGAAGAGTTCACTAGTGCTGGGCCTCTCAGAGAGGAGAGAGAGAGACAAGAGGTCCTGTCCAGTGAGAGGTAAGTTCAAGGCCAGGAGTCCTTTCACCCACTTCTTGCAATGTAGCTGCTCTTCAACTGCAGGAAGCCAGTGGGCAGGCCTGGGCAAGAAAAGGTCAGTCCGCCACTGTCCCTGCCTTCTGCCAGACCAAGGGCCACTGGTTGCTTCCCTCCTGCTTTGAGAACCGAAGAGAAAGATGCAGCGGGACTCTCCCTACGGCAGGTCAAGGGGAAAGGACAAGGGACAGGCTGGCCCCTTGAGGGGTGAAGAAAGAGCCACATCTGCTTCTAAGCCTCCCTGAGAAGGAGCACCCAGAGCTTGCTGGCCTGGAGGATGGCTGTCAGATATTGGGTATGTAGGCCAAGAATACCGTCGGAAGAAATCACAGGAGCCGCTGCTCACAGACACACGCCATGATCTGAGGGGGACAGAAAGAAGCTGGGTAAGAGTACAAGAGCCCTGGTGAATAAAGCACTGAACCAGGAACTGAAAGGTAGGTGATTTGATCCAGCAACCCTTCCATGAGAGGAAGATGGGGCCGTCTGCTGCTTCAGACAAGACTTTATGTCTCAAAAACCCTCTGGACTGTTCTCTGTCCCAAAGGGTCTGTTGTGAATTGCCCTCACCTCAAAGGCAGTGAGTTTAGAGAAGGATAAAGCTGTCTGGGATGGGTCCAGAGGCTATAAAAGGAGGCCGTTAATTCTGTCGTTACTTTATTGTGAAGTGGGGGAAGATTTACAGAGCAGATGAGTTTTCCATTTGATAATTCATACACTTTTTGCTTCAGCTCACTGACCCCCCATCCCTGGGACCGTGTCTAAATCTCCCTTCCTTAATGCCAACCCCGGGAGTTTTCCTCGACCTGGGCTTCAGCAAGGACCATAAGGTTGTGGGGTAAGGCCTCCGTGTGCTGTGCTGGGAGCTGTTCAGAAGCCAGGTCAGAATCCCAGGATCCTCTGGGGTGTGGCAGCAGACATGCCCACAGGCAAAGGCTCAGGACTTCTGCTCACACAGAGCCCAGGCTAGTTTGCACAGAGTACGGGAGGAAAAGCAGGCAGAAAAGCACACCGTAATGCCACCTTTGTCAGGTCTCTGTCACCGGCAACGGGACAGGTGCCCAAGACAGCGACTGACGTAGAAAGGAGGTCAGTGTGAAGCAGTTGAGATTCCTGGCCCCACTGGCCAGAGAGCCTGAGTCCCCCAGACACAGCATCAGGACACCCCCAAGACCGTCTGGCTCACTGGCAAGTTGCCTCCCATAGCCACTACAAAGCACACAGGCTTTCCAGTAGCCAGTTACGCCCCCACTCTGAGGGGTGTAGTCCTTCATGCCAAGGGAACAGGGATTTCATTGACTGCATGTCCTCCCTAACTAGTGACTCTCAATCCCCTTTGGGGGTTGAACAACCCTTTCACAGGGGTCGCCTAAGACCATCGGAAAACATAAATATTTCACAATATATAGTTACTTATGGTTTTGTGATTCATCAATATGCTTTAATTATGTTCAATTTATAACCATGAAAGTACACGCTATCAGCTATTTACCTGACGATTCAAGATGGTAGCAAAGTGACAGTACCGAAGTAACCACGAAAATCATGTTATGGCTGGGGGTCACTGGCACCCAAGGACCTGTATGGAAGGGTCGAGGCACGAGGAAGGTGGAGAATCACTGCCTTAGACACATGCTGGAGGAGAAGGCCCCTCACAGCTCCCAAGGCAGACGTGGGTATGGCAAGCTGTGCGATCAGGCGGCTCACATTCACAGAAACAGCCAGTCAGGGAGCGCCTGTTCTCATGAGGGCAATGAGTACGGTTTGGGCTGCTAGTGGCAGAGGTCTGGAGTTTGAAACCACCTGCCATTCCATAGGAGAAGGAGGAGGCTTTTCCCATCCATGGAGATTCGGGTCTCTGAAACCCACAAAGGCAATTCGCGATGGCAGTGAGCTTGAACTCTTGGACACCTGGGGTGGGGTGAGGGATGATGACTGATGGGCACAGAGATTAGATCATGCCCTCCCTTCCAAGATGTCAGTAGGTTGATGTAAGCCAGGCCAGGGCGCCCTAAAGCCCGGGGCAGTAACAGTTGAAAATACAAAATGACACAGGTGTTGAGAGAAGAAAGGGGCACGCCTGGTGCCGAGAAATCAGAGGCCTTCGCTCTTGGTGGGTCCAGACGGTGGGGGGTGATTGACAAAGCCCAACATGCCTATTTATTTTATGACCTTGTTTCAAGGTCAAGCACAAGCCTGAGATGCTCTTTCATCTGCCAAGTCAGGAATGGAGGTCTCCTTCCCATCCCATGTTCAGTTCTTTGGAAAAGTAGGTCTCAGTAAAAGCCACATACTATTATTATCTTCCCGAGGGGTGCCGAGAACAGAGCTAACAAGCACCCTGGCCCCCCCTTCTCCCCCTTTCCCCGCCCCAAACTCCTAGGCGGAGCCCAAGCACACAGGTCAGGTGGCCGGTCACGCATTGCCAGCCCCAGCTGATCCCAACAACTCTGGTGGGAATCTGTTGAATTGCCCTATGAATAAGCCCACCAGGCCTCCAGCTGTCAGACCCCCTCGGCCTGGCATCAACAAGCCGCAGCAAGGTGTCTCTCCGGAGGTGTGACGGGTCTCCATGAGAGAGGGAGGTGGCCTCTCCAAGACGTCCTTCTTTTTCAAGGGCCCAGCCCCGGGCTGACCTCCCTCCTCCAAGCCTTCTCCAATTCCATCTGTCAGATGTCAGCACTGCCATTCCATCCCTGGGCGGATGGTGGCTTTAGTGTCGTTCTACCTGACTGCCTTGGGTTACAGTAGTTTAGGTCATGCTCCTTCTGTACAGTAGCCCTGGCCCACCCTGCAGCACCCAGCCAAGTGCCCTGCACCCAGGAAGCTGGGTTAAAAGTAACGACCGCCTCTTCCTTGCTTATTACCAGGCAGCCAAGAAGCCTTTCTGAGACCATCACAAAATAACCATCCTTTGACGTTCCAAGAAAGATATTTTGAAACTGTCTGGGCGGTAACCCCAGGTCCCTGCCCCAGGGAGCAGATTTCCCAAGGAACTGTTGAGATCTATAAGGGCTCACAGGCCAGCACTACAAGGGACAATTTAAAGGTCCATTCCTCAGGCAGCATGGAGTCACCTCAGAAGCCCTCAGGGTGGTGGTATTTTGGCTGTAGCCATTCAGCTCCAGAGCAGCCATTCTGACCCAGGACTGTGGTCCCTCCTGCCCGGGACCCTGCCCTACCCTGCCCCACTCCTTGAACCTAGCCAGCAGATTGGACTGAAAGACTCAAGAAGTCAAGAAAAACGGTCCTGTAGACTCTGGCCTGTTATGCTGGATCATGTGTGAACGGGGACCATCAAAGGCTCAGCTGTGGACCACATCTGGAAAGGTTCTGCGATGGAAATCTGAAACCACCGAGAGGTGCCGTCTGACTCAATGGCTTAGAAACTGGTATCTAAAAACACCCCAGCTGGAGGGCTGGGAAACAGCTACACCTTCCCCGGGTTGTGGGGCCCTTGTGGGGCCCTCCGTTGTGGGCCTCAGACTCACCCTGGGGTGGAAGGCATCGATCCAACCCAAGAAAGAGGGTCTCTTTGAACCCAACAGCCCTTTTGAGTTAACCAAATGAATACTCAGGTCCAACCAGCAAAAGCAACCCACCAATACTGACACAAGCAGAGGAACCTTCTTGAGTCTCCCAAGTACAGAAGCTCTCAACCCCCTGAACTTTCATCTCTGCCCTCTTTGGCTGCGCCCCCTCCCCCTCAGCCCCCAACCACCTCGGCATCCAGCATACCTTACCACACTCCATAGGCTTCCTACCTGTTTCTTTGGCTAAAATACAAAGGTCCCTGAACCTGTTCAAAGGAAAGCCAAACAGTCAGAGTGGTTTCAAGTTACAGAACCCATCACCATACACCCTAGGACCACACGTAGGGAGTGGAGGAGACTGGACTTAGCCTGCACCTCTTTCTTTATGGGTGTAGCGAGGCAAGAATTCTGACAGATCAGGAGCTTGGCACACAGTGGGCATTCAACAGATATCTGCTGAGAGGACCCAGTGTGGCCCTTTTAGTTGACACAGAAGCCAGCCACTGCCCTCTCCCAGACTTCACAGCCACCTGGCGACTCTCCTAGCCCACACCACACACTGTCCACTGCACCAGAGAGGGGGTGCTTATGTCGCCCTTTGGCCCAGCAGCGGGGCGGGAAAGTAGCATGCGATGGCCAGGAGCACACTGGAACAAAGCCTCCCCGCTCCCCACCGTCAGGTGCGACTGCATCCATCCATGGCTGTCTCTGGGTCAGTAGCATTCTAGACTCTAGACAGAAGAGTCTCTGAGCTGGAGCCCAGCAGTGGCATCCTACTATCCCGAGAGTGCTGCCCTGCTGGGAGCACAGCCCTTCGACTCTAAGGCAGTTTGAACCTGAACTCTGAAATGCAAGGAGGTCCACGGTTGGCCTGAAGAGAAAAAGCACTGTTCGGCAGGGCCACTTCCCTCACAGACCACCCTTACCCATAGGCTGCCAATCAGGGCAATATTTGTTCTGCCCAAGGTGTATGTCGCCGGAAAGGGAAGCGTTGGTCTAAGCTACCTGTGTAACTCATTTCCTTCACGAGAATGGCAGGGGTGGTTCACGGCAGCCCCGGTGCCTCATTAAACAGCAGCTAGCATTTGTGGGAAATTTACTGACTCCAGTAAGGGGCTCTGAGTGCTTTGCCCTCATTAGGTCATCTTGTTGACGCTTCTCCACAAACCAAGGAGGGACAGACAGACTGAGGCTGCTCCCATTTTACAGGTCAGGAAACTGAGGCTTGTTAGCACTCACTGACTGTCCTGAGGTCACAGAGCCCTGACAACTGGCACAGGCTTCTGCTGGCTCCAGGCCTGAAGACGACAGAAGCCAGCGTCCTCTCAAGAACCAGAGTGTGTGTGTGTGTGTGTGTGTGTGTGTGTGTGGTGGTGGTGGTGGTGTTGGGGAGGGGGGTTGTCTCTCAGGACTCAACTCACCTGATATGAAAGGCCATCCTTTCGGGGGTTGAGTCCAATCTCCTCCATGGATGGGGTGTTCATCATCACCTCAGTCATCTCGGACGATCTCAGATAGTCAGGGCTGCGAAAAAACCCATACCAAAGTTAACACACACACTCTCGCACGCACACATGCACACTCACATCCCGGCTCTTGGCTTGTGTGTTATTTTGAGAGCAGGGGCCCTGTCTGGAGACAGGATGAGAGGTGTTCAAAACAGAACTCAGAGAAAAACAAGCTCACACCCCCCAGGAAGTGCCTTATAAACCCACAGCATTAGGGTTTCAACTTCAACTGGTCTGAAAAACCTCTCTGGCAAACTCCAATACTCTCTTTTTTCTTCTCTACATCCGACTTAAAACAGAGCAACTCTGGATAAAGGGCAGAATTTGAAGCAAAGAAGAGGAGGATGAGAAAAGGAAGGAGAGAAAAGTAGGAGAATGAAGAGGAGAAGAAAAGAATGAGGAGGGAAAAGAGAGAGGAAGAGGAGGAGGAGGAAGGGGAAGAAGAAGAAGAAGAAGAAGAAGAAGAAGAAGAAGAAGAAGAAGAAGAAGAAGAAGAAGAAAGTAGGTAGGTAACCAAATTTACCTGTCCAAACAAAAAACAGTTCAAGCAGATCTCCTTTTACTGCCCCCCCCATGAAGGATTAAAAAGAAACCCTAATGAATTTTGTCCAAAGATAAACTTTGTATGCTTGTTATATAATGACAACAGGTCAGTCTCAGGGGGACAAAGTCCAATCACCCTGCCCCACGTGCCTCTGCTTCTCCCTGGTGCTTTTCTTTGCAAAAATTCCCACTTAAAGCCCCAAGGGGTCAGCGTCTCTGCAAGCTTCACATCTGCAGGTCCAACCCTGGCCCCTAGCCCCTACCCCAGCAGCTGCACACTCCTCCAGGCTTGAGAAACACACCGTGGATTAAAAGCCTTGAAGGATAGGGGAAATTTCCAGTGGGGCCAAGCTGGCCCACCAAGGGCTGACATGTGAAAGTGCTTTGTATTCTGCAAGCAGGGTACAAACGTTCCATTATCCTCCCACATCGGCACATAAGCCACTCATGGGCGCACACCGGGTCCTTGACACACCATGCCAGTACACGATGAAGTTCACAGCCCTCTACACAACACCCAATATTTTCACCACCAGGTTCTTATGGGAAGACAAGTAAGAAATGGGGGGGGGGGACCAGAATCCTCTTCATTTTATGGTTATTACACAGAGTTGAAACGGCATAGGATTTGGCAATAGAAGCCATGAGCTCCAGCTTAGGCTCTGTTACGCCTGCTACCTGTGTGATCTTGAACGAGTCTGAGAGCCTCTCTGAGCCGCAGGTGTGCCATGTGCTACTACGGTGAGGAGAATAGGGCCTGTCTCACAGTTGTATGGAAAGGTTTGCATTGGACCGGCTGCGGTGATGATGTTACTAGCTAATTATTAGGCGTCAACCAACTATATAAAAAAAAATCCTAACCCTTTATGCCTCAGAAGATAATAATAACTCTGATGGGAGCTCCCATCTCCCAGTAGGTACCTGGACAGATTTTTTTTTTCCTTACACAGCAGGGAGGTGACAGGAAGGGGGTGTCCAGAGAGCAAGGGGACCACAGCCTCAGGGGTCATTTTGAGAACCCAGTTTCCCCTTTAAACAGCGCCAGGTTTGGATACAATGAAGGGAAGACCGAAGGTGGTGAGAGGGGATCTGGTTAAGTCTAGGGTCAAGACCCAGGACTTCAGAAGGAAGTTTCTCCTTAGGTCATGGGCAAGAATGCAGGCAGCCTGCAGACTCCCAACGCAACGGGCTGGAAGAGGAAGTGACCGCCGTCAGGCTTTTCATTAGATGTAGGGGTGCGCTCTCTTTGCCTGGGGCAGTGATGCCCCCAAAGTTCAGGTTGCAGCACTCAACTTTCTGCTTTCTGTCCTGTGCAGCCCTGTACCTAGGCTACAACCTGCTGCCCCCCGCCCCCCACCCCCCCAAACACACACACCCAGTCAGTCCTTCGAGTCCCCGAGTGCCAGGCACCAGACCTCGCTCCACGTCCAGAGTGCGCTCATGGAGCTCGGCTCCTGGATCCATACCGCCCCCGCGAGGGGCGGGGGGCGAACCCTACCTGCCCCCACCTCCCCACCTCACGCCGGACCCGGGCTCTTTGCATCCTTCCAGCCAGGTGCCGCCACTCGGCTCCGGCCCCCAGCAGAGACGCTTCGCCGTTTCGGGGCTATCATTGCGTGCAGAACGCTGGCAGCATTCGGTGCGCCCGCGTCCCAGCCCCCCACCCCCCACCCAGAACACTGCCCTCGGCATCCGCTGCCGGGCGGGCGTCGAGTCTCGCGTGCGAACAAAAAGAACCACGGGAGGGGAGGGGAGGGGCCGGGCCGCGCCGGAGTCGGGCGCACAGGCAGCCCTCCGCGGGAGGGCACGTAGGAGGCGGCTTCAGGAGCGACCTCGGCTTCTCCAGCCGTCTCCCGCCGCACCCAGTTCCCCCTCCGGCCAGCGCCCGGCCGAGGGCTCCGAGTTCACTTCCTTTGTCTGGATGCTCTCCGCGCACCCCCCCACCCCCCACCCCACCCCCGAGCCGGCACCTTGAGCAGGACTCGGACACCAGCACCCGCAAGGCGGGAGCGCGGGGCGTGGGCACCGCGGGCGGCGCGACCACCCGGAGCCCGCAGGAGCGGGCGCCCGCACTGGGCAGCCCGCGCCGCCCGGCCCCCCGCCGAGGGCGCAGAATACTCACCAGTGGATGGGGAAATGCACAGACATGAAGTCTTGGGGGAGGCTGACCCACGCCCTTGCGACTGAAAAGCGGTCACCGCGTCCCGAGCAAGGATGACTCGGGCGCAGACGGAAGCTCGGTCGGGGCCGGCAGGGAGGCAGGCGGCCGGGCTCGGGCACTGAGCGTTCGCCGGTCCGCCTTCCCGTCACAACCCCACGGCCAGCGGCGTCGGCTGAGCAGCCGGAGATCGCCTCTCTCCCCCCAGAGCTCCGGGCCCCACAAAGAGCCGCGGAAGCCGTATTTATAGGGGCGGGGGCGGGGCTTGGCACCAGGAAGCCCCGCCTACCCGCGCCCACTCTTGGAATAACGTCACCAAAATCATGAATGGCTTCAGCGCTCGCAGCCAGTGCGGGAGGCGGCTCGGGGGCGCGCTCGGCACGGATCCCCGGAGCAATGTGGTTTGCTGCAGCTCCTAGCCCGGCCCCCTCCCCGCCACTCTCACACACGCAGGCACGCGAGTGTACACACGCAAGCACACGCGCGCGCGCGGACGCGCGCACGCAACCGAGCTGGAGTCCAATGTCAGCACCGCTTCCCGCTCACACACACACACACGGCGAGTCCGCACACCCCTTCCCCGCGCACGCCCCGGGGACTCTGGGACGGAAGGTGGTGCTCAGGACGTGCTGAGTCGCTTTGGATGTGGCTGCTTAGGGACTCACTGCGCCTGGGGATGGCGCCGTTCTGCGACCCTGGCCACCTGGCCTCAGAGTCCTCCTGCGTACCCCGCTACCCAGCTCACTCATCCAGACCCCTCTTCAGCGTTCAGCCCCCGTAGTAGCTCCTGCACTGGAACCACCAGCTCTGTCCCCTCGAGCATGCTGTGTGGAGGCTAAAGCACGGCTCAAACTACTGACAAAGTGGGAGGCGACATGGAGCTGGGGGGGCTAAGCGGCCGCAGAAGGGGACTAGTCTGCAGCGCTGAGATCCACGGTGGGATCATCTACTGGACGCACACATACACGCGGAGGCAGGCTGCTGCGTGCGAGCGCGCAGGCACACCCCACCTGCCTGAGCTCTCAAGGGTCAGTCCAGCTGTGTGGGAAGAAACAAAGAGCTGGTAATGCATCTGAAACCTTCAGCGCAGGAGGGAGGGGAGGGGAGGGGAGGGGAGGGGAGAGAGAGAGAGAGAGAGAGAGAGAAAAGAGAGACTGTCCAGGTGGTCAGACTGCGCAGCTCCCAGTCTGAAAAGAATCTCACTCCAGACCCTGCGCTGCCCCTCTGTGGCAGGAGCGCGCTGCTGCTTCTTCAATTCCTCCTGTAAAATGATCCCCGCACCCCGACCGTGTGTGTGTGTGTGTGTGTGTGTGTGTGTGTGTGTGTGTGTGTGTGTAGGGGTTGGGGATAGATGGGCAATCAGAAGAAAAACAAAATTAACCCACTCTACAATCAGTTGGTTGAATGGAAGAATGGCAATGAGCGCATTGTGTCAAGGGCTATGTGCGTAAAAGTGGCCATCCGTGAAAGGATGATGAGATGAATGGTGAGCGTTAGCAACTCCAGCATCCTAAGGAGGCTGAGCCTTAGCACGCGTGATTTTCACTCCACACCAACCCCAATGCGAACCTCCTAAAAGAATGCATAAGCATCATTTTTAAAATATAAACTTTGCTGTTTTTAATCATCCATATACACAATCTGAATTATAATTCATAGTGCAGGGAAGGGTCTATGAAACCTAGCTCCAGGACAAGTTTCTTCCCACGCACCCCCGCCCCCACCTCTTCCAACCAGAAACTCATTGGGCTGTATAGCTGGACCTCTGCTGGAAGATCAGGTTTATAGGCTGGGATCTTAAGGAGAACCTTGATCTATGTCCTGGGTGAGCAGGGCCTTTACTTCCAAGACTGCACAGGGCAGGCAGGGGGCGGGGGGGTGGTGGTGCAGATGAATGGCCACTTCAAGTTCTACATCCCAACAGCCTCACTTTACCCATTTGCAATTATTGCCTGGTGCATCTTGCAAAACTCTTAGAAAGTTAACACCCGACTGCTAACACTCCCTGCCCCCCCATCCCCCACCTCAAGTGTCAGAATGTTCTCTTTTAGAGAAGTAAGGTTTCCACCGGGAGGTATCTGGTCTCTGGGGATTGGGGGTGGGGGGTGGAAATCCCCTAGACTGGGGAACATTGAGGTAATAGCCTGATATCCACATCTTATTAGGAACCGTGGTGGTTCAGCAGCTGAAGTCTCAGCTTCCAGATGAGGGACTCAGGTTTGGTTTGTGGCCAGTGCACCTCAAACGCTGACCCTGCTGGACTATCCCTGGAGGCTTGTGTATCGCTGGGACATGGAACCAGTTTCAGTGGAGCTTCCAGATTAAGATGCACTAGATAGAAATGTGGTCTAGGTGCATGAGGTCCCAGGTGTCCTAGCCAGCCTCTGATAACAGGTAGGGTAGTTATTAATAACCTATTGCCCACTGTAACTTAGGGAGAAAGAGGAGGCTTTCTGTTCCTATCGAGTGACAGTCCGAAAACCCACAGGGTTTTTCTACCCTGTCGCTAGGAGTTAGAATCGATTCCATGGCCGTGCATTGTGGTTATATTGTGATTTAACATCACCTCTGTGGCTAAGTAGGAGAAGAAAGGAAGTCTCCTGGGACTTTGGTGATTCATTCATTGGAAAAACAAAACAGAGAGACATGGTACTAAACTTGGCTGCAAAGACAGCAAGCCTGTGTAAGCCAGTTCTCAATCATCTTACTTTATATATATATATATCGTGTATTGCAGATTTTCCAAGCATTTTCACAACTTACCGCCCCCATTGTATAGATATGCAAAGAGAGTCTGAAATACATGAGGGGACTTGCCACAGATCACCCAGCTAGCGAGTGGTTGGAACTCAAGAACTTGGAGACACACTCACCTTTCCATTCTGCAGCAGAATGTTCCACTCTGCTACATGACATGGCTTTGGGTCACTGCATTTCCTCCCTTCCTCTAGAGCAGTGGTTCTCAACCTTCCTAATGCCACCACGCTTTACTGCAGTTCCTCATGTTGTGGTGACCCCCAAACCTTCAATTATTTTCGTTGCTACTTCATCACTGTCACTTTGCTACTGTTATGAATCAGGTGACCCCTGTGAAAGGGTCAATTGACCCCCAAAGGGGTCTCGAGCCACAGGTTGAGAACCTCTGTGCTAGAGTATGTCACCAGGCCGAATGGCCATTTCTTACCAATGGCCTCTGACAGAGGCTGCGCCTTGGCTGCCTCTGAATAAATGAACAAAGAGAAATACAAGCAAATGACATTGCCCAGAGCCCCAGAACCTTAGAGCTGAAAGAGACCTTCTGAAACACTCAGTCCAGTCTCCTCGTTTTACACGTGAAAAGACACTGAGGAGATTAAGTGGCATCTTCAGGGGCACTAGTGGTACAGATGGAACTTGAATGCAGGCCTTCCCTCCTTGGTCAAAAGCTTTTTCCACTCCAACGTCATCGCTACAACTACGTTTGCCAAGAAGTCATCAGCAAAGGTCAAACATAAGACTGAACTCTATAAAACTCTATAAACAGTCTCAGTCTAGCTCCAACTTTTATGGAGCACCCACTGTATACAGTGCAGTGAAGTTTAACACCCACACAGAGCCACCTGTACCCACTTCTCTTATCTTTGGGCTGATTTACAATTCTGCTTGGATCGCTATATATCTATATGTATGTATTCTGTGAGCATTAGCCACAGAATGGGTCATGGTATAAGGGCTGTGCATCTAATTATTCATTCAACAAAAAAATCAAATGCCGTGCCATCAGGTCTGTTCCGATTCATCGTGATCCTACAGACAGGGTAGAACTGCCCCTGTCAGGTTCCACGACTGTAACACTTTTTGGAAGCAGAAAATCTTCTCTTTCTCCCTCCTTTGGCGCAGCTGATAGTCTCAAAGTGTCCACCTTTGCGGCTAGCAGCCCAAGACTTTTTTAGCAATGCATTCTCACACTTGATTTCCCCTTTGGCTTGCAAAAGATAAAAAAAAGAAAAGTAAGTATTGTGTGCAATTTGCCAGTGTTGTAGTGAATGCTGCACTTTGGTTAACTATTTACAAAACAAAAGACCAGTTGCCTCTGTCCCCTCCGTACATGTAAAGTCAGACAGTGCTCCATCCATAGGGTTTTCAGCACTGCAACCTTTCAGAAGCAGATCACCAGACCTTTCTTCTGAGGTACCTTGGGTCAGTATTGCCAAGCTTTCTGTTAGTGGGGGAGGACTCCCTGGTGAGATACCAGGGACTTCAGTGACATTGCAATTGACCTTTTGGAAGAAAGAACAATGGCAACGGAAAGGGAATATATGCTGAGGTTGGGAATATATGCTGAGGTTTAATCTTAGCTGTCACCACATTTACCCCTCACAATTGCCCCAAGACATCTTTGTCACCCATTTTACCAATGAAAAAAAGATAGAGGCCCTGAGAAGCTAACTTGGCCACCACCACAACAGCCATGTGGTTTTTAAATGGCGAAACCAAGATTTGATTCCGGGCTTCCTGGCTCGGAAGGCTGCGTTTCCCCTCACAATACTGCACAGACCATAACGTCTAGGGTTCGTTTGTGTGCCTTACTAGTTAAGCTGAACACTGTCTGCCAAAGTGTTGCTTCCAATTGGGTCAACCAGGAATCCTGGGACCCAGCCAATAAAGGAAGGACAGTCAGAAGAAACAACATTCCCGCCCTGAGAATCCAGGAGCTTCTTCAAAGAAACTAGTCAAGGATTGGGGTGGGGGGTGGGTGCTTAAAAAAATGCAGTGGGAGAAGGGGAGTTTCTAAGCCAATTTTTTTTTTTTTTGGTATGACTTGCTTGAGTACTTAAGAAATTTTGAAAGGCAAGAATGTGTGTGGGTTGAAGTGAGGATGAAATGAGATAATGTTTTGAAAACACTCGGTAACTTGGAAAGCACTGAGCAGACACGGGGCTTGTTTTTAAGGTGCTCGGGGGAGGGAGGGGTTTCGTCAACGCTGTCTGCGGTTCCTGATTCCCTTCAGCTAAGTTGTTGCTGTGCTTAGCTGCCCTGGAAATGGCCGCTGCTGGTGACCTGTGCGCGAGGGTACGAGACCTAGCCTGGCTTTCACTAGCCCTGTGATCTTGCCACTAGCGGTGGGTTGTTGGACCCTCGTTTTGTCGTGGCTCAGAACACCTTCTGGCACGGTGATGTTCAGTGTCAAGGTGTCTGTGGATGTTAGCTGCCATCACAACACCAGATGAAATGCTGCCCGGTCCCCGGTCGCTCTCGGGGCTGGATGTGGGTCAGACCATTGCGATTCGGATATAGTTTTCGTAGTGGACTGTCAAACTTTCCTCCCCGCCCCTCAGCGTCTGCAAGCTCCGCAGAGCTCTGTTCGCCATCACCGGCACATGACAACATCTCCTGACTGATGATAAACGGGAGCGGTTGTGCGTAAGGGGCACTGACGGGGAATCAAACCCAGATCTCCTGCAGGCGAGGCAGGACCCCACGGCGGAACCACCACTGGCTCCACCTTCGGACCACAGCCTGCCCTGTTCGCCCCATCCAATCTGTTGAGTGAAGCTTCTCCACTGGAGGCTGACACCCAGCCAGCGGGGTGGGGAACACTGCTGGGGGGTACCGAGCATCTCCCGCTACACCCCACCAGGCCTCCCAGTCTCGTGAGCCCTCCAGCGAGTGTCCAACTTGACACTTGGCATGTGGTGGCTGAGCCTGCCCTGCCCGTGTGAGTCAACCCCCCCAGCCACTCTGCACAAACTCTCAGCAAACAGCACAAACTCCATCCAAACCCTGAACAAGATTGCCGTGCTCAGGGCACTTTCCTGGAAGTCTTGGGCAGTGTGCTTGACCTCTCCGGGTCTCGGATCCCGAAGCGAGAGAAGCAGGCCGTCCCTGTCTCATGAAGGGCTCCTGGGACACTCAGGAGGTGGAGAGACAGTACTTCCGTCTGCCCCTTCGTCTCCTTCCTCTGCAGATACCCCTGTGGTGTGCCTTTTCAGGAGGGGCCTCTGTCCTTTTTCCATCCTAAACCCTGCAGTTTGGAAGCCCAGGAGCTCTTGCCTGCCTAAAGATCAAAGCGACTTTCACTTTGGTTTCTGCTTCCTTTCTACCCTTGGGGGAGGGCCTTTGGACCAAAGGGATTTTTTTCT
>PVJH01026492.1:0-29985 GCA_004026705.1 Nesogale talazaci
GTCATTGTCAGCTCCTCTTCTCCCATATTGCCTCTTCTAGTTACTTCTATTGCACAGTAGAATTTGAAAGCTCAAGGTAAGAGGGGAAAAAACAAATAAATCCTGGTGTGCTTAAGTATGAAATAGTCTTAAAAGAGGGTCTGGGAGTAAAGATGGACAATGTCAACAGAAAGAGTGATGTATTTTATTTTATTTTATTGTGGGCATCACTGTCCCCTGGTGGGAATGGAAGTTCCAGCCTTGCTCCTGGAGAGATGCTGCTGGATTTGAACCATCAACTGTGTGGGCTGCAGTCCCACACCCAACCACTATGTCACTGGGGCTCAGCCCAAGAGTGATATATTTTAAAACAGAATAAAAGCAACCATGATTAATATCTGAGCACATATAATGCCCGGATATTATGACACATTTCAAAGGAAATCAAATTAAAGTGAGAAAAAAATAAAATTGAATGAGCAGCAATTGTGAATGTGTGACTCCAGTAGAATGACACTTTGAATTAACTAAGGACTGATAGTTTTAATATTTGCTTCAGCTTTTGATGAATAATGAAAAATGTAATGGCTACTAATGGGTTTTAGGTTAATATTAGTAAGTTGTTGAAGATAAACAATAATGTAAGAATGATAATATTCTTGCTTTTCGTGTCCTTTCATGGTCAGAAGATATAGATGGATAATAAACATAAGGACAGGCTTTTTACATATACTGAATAGCCATGCAGTTCTTATGCATGTGTTCTACAAAGTGGAAATGGCTACATCACCTTTTTTGACCACTTTGAATGGCTAAGGTGACAGTGTAAGGATAGATGGGTTTTATTTAGAAACTTGTAATTAGCACGGAGAGAAATCATTCAAATTGATGTGATGAAATCAGAAGTTTCTACAACTCTTGATTAAAAATAAGTAAAAATAAGTGGATCTTCTTCACCGCTAAATCCTTGTAGCATTTGTATATGTTTGATTATCCATTAGTCATGATTCTCTCCTTTTCAACTTCTCAAAGCCCCCGATTTATTTGGCCAGTTATGTAAATTTAGAGATTTTGAATATGTTTTTGAAATACACTTATGAATATGAAGTACTCAGGACACTTTTTAAAGTTAAAAGTGCTGTGACCAAACAGAAAAGAAAGCATAGAAACACTAGACCGATTTTGTACTTCATATTTCTCTGCACTACCTCTTTGACATAATTGGCTTTTAAATATATGTCTATACATTTATCTATAAACATTTTCATAGGCACACTTTTGAAGTACTGTTGCACATAACTCTTAACTTTTCTTTCAAAAGTTTCCATAAGATTAAAGTTGTCCTTAAAATCAGAAGTGACTAATACTGGTGATTAAAATTATCTGTGGCCAATAGCATAATGACTATGATTGGACTGCTTACCGAATGGTGAAAAGTATAAAACCCCCGATCACTCCTTGAAATAAAAAGGTGGTTTCTTAGGATCCTAGAGTTTCAGTCTCAGAAACACACAGGCACAGTTCTATCCTCTTTTATAGGGTGTCTCTGAGTCAGCATGTCAGTGTGGGTAGACTAGAGAAAAAAATTCATAGAGACACCAAAGTGTTTCTATGAATTTTGTGTATATGAGCTGTCGAATATTGAGAATGTATTCCAGCATAGTTCAGATCAATTTCATGAGCCCAATGTTAGTCCATACGTCTGATACCAATCTATAAAGTCCTTTTCAGACTCATAATATACACGCGTTGATACCAAATACAGGATGCTCAGAGGCCACTAGGTAGAAAATCTTTTGATCCAGTGGTTTTGCAAGCATCTCAGAGCTGATAGGGGTCTCTTTGTGACTTCTCCAGTTCCCAGAACAACATGGGGGTAGGTCCAACTGATTCTCCTCGGGGAGGTCTCACAGGAAGTGAACAGAGAGTGTCTCTCACCTCTGAGGAAACACTGAAATTCCCAGAATCCTTAGGTCATGCCTACACAGATGCCTCATTGGCTATGACCATTGACAGAGTAGACTCTACCTTATCACTTTTTAATTATCTTACGTCCCAAATTGACACCAGATTATGTAACCACCACAGATAGCTTCAACCATGGCAGGAAGTCATTTTAAGAATGGTATCCATGAAAAAGTTCTTCCACTGCCGTAAGATTAGAAATGGACTGTCGGGATACTGTTCCTGCATATTTTGAACAAAGATTCTATAGGAAAATCACACAAAAGGAAAAAAATGTAGAAACAAGTTTCAAATTATCACAGCATACTGACTTGGGAAATCATGAAGGCTGGATAAATGCCTATAATTATTGGCTGTGTTAATCTTTAAAATTCTATAAAAATTATATTCCCATCTTAATATCAGATTACCTTAACTAGGAATGACAATGATAATGGATACAACAAAGAAAAAAATGTGCTAAATTTGATTGTAGTAATGTCTGTACATTGATTGATTGATATGGTCTAGCTATTGAATTGTATGATAGGTGGAAGAAGTGCCAATGAGACTGTACTAGAAAAATGTCTGCCATTGGCACTGTCCTCTTTGAAGAGGTATCTATGTGGGA
The DNA here is from genome assembly GCA_004026705.1 of Nesogale talazaci. Taxonomy (NCBI): domain Eukaryota; kingdom Metazoa; phylum Chordata; class Mammalia; order Afrosoricida; family Tenrecidae; genus Nesogale; species Nesogale talazaci. The sequence goes on from PVJH01026492.1 coordinate 2,555, forward strand.
TCAAATTGGCAATAGCAACTCATCAATAGGAAACATAGGGACAGAAGTTATGTAATAGGGGAGGACCAGTTCAAAAAAGAAATATGATACTGTTGAACAACTTGAAGAATTTAGTCAATTTCACTGTATTGCACATGTAGAAATTATTGAATTGCTATATGACCTGCTGAGTATGTCCTTAACATCAAAAATTAAATAAATAAATAAATAATACATTTTATTGGGAATGTTGGGTAAAGGTGAACATCGAAGGACCTGTGTAACGAAGTTTAAAGTAAACTGCTTTTGTTCTTACTTTTCCAGCACTCCTGGTGATGTAGTAGTTTACATTGTGAGCTGCTAACTAGAAGTTTTGTAGTTCAAAACCACCAGTTACTGGGGGAAAAAGATGAGACTATCAGCAGCCATCACATCTTTCCATCTCAGGAATTCAAAGGGGGCCTTCTGCTCTATTGTAGAGCATGATCGGAATTGACTGAAGGGCAGTGAGATTTCTGAATTTTAGTTTTTTGTTTCTATAAAGCCTCATTTATGTCTCTCCTATTGGAACACTGGTGGCACAGTGGTTCAGTGCTGGTCTGCTAACAAGAATATTGGTAATCTGCATCCAACATTTTGGCCATACAACCCTTCACTATTGTAACTTAAGGTTTACATGTTTTCTTCAGTTCATTCATCGCAAGAAATACTGGTTGCATACGCTCCTTTGCTTTTCTCACTCCAGCCTTTGGCTCTTGTATTGTCTCGAATTTGTCTGGAACCACACTTTATTAGCTTCTGCTCAGCTCATTGACTCCCTTGTTTCCCCCCTTACTTTTAGGTTCTTACAATCATTCAAGATCAAATTTTTTGGTTTCTTTGGACATCAGTCTTGGTCTTCTCTTTCATACCTGTTTTCTTAAATGAGTTTGCTGTCTGTGTTTATTCTGTGTTTGCTGGCATCCCGCTGTGCTTCTGACACTCCGTTGCTAGTGTCACTGCATCAAGTCTGTCCTGACTCCCTGTCCAGGTAGATTGTACTCAAGTTCCTACTTTGCCTCTGTGGCTTCTTTATTCTTCAACCACTTGCATGTAAGCTGCTCATGGTCCTTCCTGTGGTCCCTGGCTTGGTGCTCACGGGCGACAACGATCCTGGTGATATTTCTACGTTGTCTCTTTTCACAGATGTAATTAATTTGTGTCTTATGTGTGCCAACCAGCAAAGTCTATTTTTGTAGTCACCATTATGATTTTGGAAAAGGATATTTGCAACGAATAGGTCATTGGTCTTGCAAAATTGTATCATGCATACTCTCTGGCACCATTTCTACCACAGAGACAATATTTTCCAACTTCTGGTTCTTTCTCACTTCCACTATCTACATGCCAATCACCAATTATTATTAATGTATGTTTATTTTATACCACGCTTGACCAATCTCAGGCAGAAGTATTTTTTTGGAGGGGGGGATTTCTGCTATTTCTTCATCTTTTGCATTAGTGATTGCATATATTTGAAGTTATATTAACTGGTCTTTGAAGGCATGCATAGACATTTTTTGTTAACAGTATTACATTTTACACTAGATATTTAAATATTCTTTTGATGATGAATATGATACCTTTTGTTTCTGAACTAGTCACTTTTAAAACAAAAACTGCTCAAAAATAAGATCTATTATTATAAAGTAAAAAGTAAACTCACACAAAAGATTATACATACAAAGTTATCTCAAAATGATATATTACTGAAGACAATTTGGACACGAACCTCTTTTAAATCAAGTAAGATGTTAGTTTTGATGAAATATCATAATAAGCCCATTAAATATGTTGACCAGGCATTGTCTTAGGGCTTAGTGATCTAAAGGTGATAATCCTATATTTACTAAAGTTCACTCATCAGAAGGTTTATTGTCTTCACAAATAACTCTATTCTATCTAGTAGAGGTAGTTTTCAGGTATTTACATTCCTATAAATAGCCAACACATTCCTTGTTTCAGGCCTGCCTTTACCATATGGTGTTTGAACACTCACTGGCTCTACAGGCCACTGCTTCTCGACCAAACACCAAAGTTGACTAAAGCAATGATCGGGAGATGGGTTTTCAGGATTCTGTAAACAGCAGTGAGCCTCATGTGGCAGCAGTGTGTCTAGTGCACCCAGAATGGCTGCTATCTAGAGTTAAATTGCTAAAGAAAAGGATTCATAAATTTCTTTCTCAGGAGTTTTGGTTTACAATTCTGCCAGGTTTCTTTAGCTGCCTATCTCATGCGCTGAGATAAAGTCCCAACATGCAAACTTGTGTCAAGGATTCTTAACTGCCAGGCTTCCTGGAAGTGATGGTTAATGACTCTCTTGACATTTTTTATTGCCAACGATCCTGTGCAAGTATTTCAGTCTGAGTAGATAGGCTATCAACAGGTGTGTATTTTCCATTTAAATGCTAGAGTGCTAAAATTATACAGTTTTTATTATTTAGCAAGTATGATTTCCTCGCATACTTTGTACAGCAAGGATATTTTCATGTGTTTTCATTTTCTGAATAGGTAGCTCCCATTGTTGCTGGAAAATGGATGTTAATTAATCATATTCCAGCAAGTGTTTTATTGTGTAGCACAATTTTATATGAAAAGCAGAAGGGAGAAGTTTAGATAGAGGACAAGTGAACAATGAAAACAGAACTTATTGTTTATGGCAGTTTTAAAGGCCTATGCAAAATTGTCTGAAAATTTTGGTCTGGTTTCTGCTGGTAACATTTTTTGGTTGATTAAATCTGTCCGACAACATTCAAATTATATGCAGCGGGAGGTCATTCAGCAGTGGAAAAGTCTGTGCAGTCAACCGAGAATTGGTGCTGCTGCTGAAGGCATGAGGGCTAATTATGTTAGCCTTGCTGAAATTTAACAGTGTTGTTTTATTTTCAAATATCAAGGTTCAGTGAACATACATACATTGACATAAATAAAATATGTAATATAAATATCATGTTAAAGCCTTAATTTAGCTTTTAATGGCCAGTTAAAAAATCTGGGACCAAAAGGGCCATAATTCATTGCGTCTGCTAATTCCTTCATTGTGAGAATCACAGTCTTATGAGAGCAATAGTGATGATGACCAGCAGCCAATGCTCAACTCTGCAAAAAAAGTTTTCATGTCATTTTAAGCATAATAATGACAAATGATCCATATGTGTTTACATTGTGTTTTCTTGAAAACAAAATGAGTAACCATTCTTTTGCATGGTGGCTTTACTCATTAGTGTCGGAACCTAATTAAATCAAATAATGGAAAGCATTTTCTGTATAAAGGGATGGTTCTTATTGCTTGCAATAACATCCTTCCTGATATGGAATCAATGCTCAATACTTGTTTGCTTGAATGAGCTAGAACTAGTAGAAGAGCATGAAAGCTACTGAAGCTTCTATTTTTTATCTATAATGTAAGGAAATGGAACTGTCTAAAATTGAGATAGATTATTCCCTAGAGAACAGAATACCCATAGGGAAGTCATCAATCACAGCCGAATGCCTTTATCAAATACCAGATTAGTGTTGTGTAGATAATAATATGAACAGTCTTCTCCAATATGTTCAGGTTTTAAACACAGGAAACTTATTTGCATACACAGAGATAAAATAATTTCTTAAATTGTCTAAACTTATAAGTGTACTGCTAAAGATCATCCAAGAAATATTTTCCTCCTCTTGATGTTGTGTTTGGCTTTTGTTTTGGCCTTTTTCATTGTTCAGTTATGCCTATAATTATCTGTGTACCTTTGATGCAAAAAGATCACTAGACTTTTAGACATATGTCTACCATAAGCTTTATTTGGTGTTGAAAAGTAACAACTTGCAAGCAGTTAAAATGACTTTGACTTGAATTATTTTTGGATTGGATATGTAGATGTAAATTATTATCTGGGATCTGAATAGTTGGCAAGTGGTCCTTTCAAATTTGTGGATTGAGGCAGTTTCCTTAGGACCTACTATGTGTGTGTGTGTGTGTGTGTGTGTGTGTGTGTGATTCCTGGAGGCTTATAAAATTATTTCTACTTTTCTCTTACTGCCCCAAGGGTGTATCCACAATCTGCTGTCTGAAAGTGCTATCTTGGTGGATCTTTTGTTTTGAACCACATCTATCTGTATTTCTGATAAATTGATGTTTTGAGAAAACCCACGCCCCTTAACCTCTGCCCAGTCCTATTCCCTTTTACACATGGCCCTGACTTTCAAATTGTTGTCCACCATAATTCTGTGTCCTAGATTTGCAGATGAAACATGTATGCTTCAGGAAGGTCTGTGCCTACAGGGTTCTTTTTCAGATGTGTTCCTTAAGTCACCTTACTCTGAAGACAAACACATTTTTGCCTTGGTTTTTATAATATGTAATAACAAAGCCAAACCCTAGTGGAGATATATGTAAGCAAATATATACATGTGTGTGTATCACGGGATGCCACCAAGAGATGGCCAATGTAAATTAGTGGGAAAAGATTGTTCAACGAAATCAAACCACTAGTTTTGCACAGTTTCTCATCTTAATTAGGCTTTGTTTACTATATAATAAATTGATTATTTTAATTTAATCTGGAAGCTCACTTGGTTATGCCTTTGTTTTTAGTAGTAGCCTTTATTTTTTAGTGTTATTTTGGTGACAGTTTATAGATCAAATTAGTTTCCCATTCAATGATTTATACATATTTTTATCATTAAGTACAGTCCCTATGTAGCAACAGCAATCTTCCTTATTCTCATCTCTGTTGTTTCTATCTATCTTTCTTTACTAAATTTACTATAGTAAAGTATATACTGTCCTATATGCCATATATTTTACTATATCCTTTATACAATCTGATTTTTGATCCTGGGTAGATGTTGTCTTTTGGTGTTTGACAGTGGATTGTTTTAAGGAGTGGATACCTCCCTGATATTACTATTTATTTTTTCAGTCTGTCTACTGTCTGGCTGAAAGCTGAAATGCAGAGTCAGTTCTAGTCTAGGCCTGAAGGGTATCTAAGGTCCATACTCTTAGGGTACCACCAGTCTCTATCAGATCAGTAAGCTTGGTCTTTTTATTTTTGCTCCACATTTCTTTTCCATTCTATCCAAGGCCTCCTTTTATGATCCTTTTCTGGGATTCCACAGAGGTACTCAGGGCCCATGCAGTTTGGTCTCCAGCTTGTTCATGCTAGGGTCCCATGGTTCATTCATCCTTTGGACTAGTTGTGCCCGTTTGCCTTTCGCATACTGCACTTTTTCCTCCAGATGAGGAAAGACCAAGAGTTCCATCTTAGACGGTCACTCCTTAGGTTTTATGACCATAATCACCACTCACCAAAATAAAATAGGGGACATTTTGTTTGTGGATTATGTTATGCCACTTGACCATGATGCCTTCCCCAAGACTATGGCCTGGAGTCCATCGTTGCAGTGACTGCTTCCCTCAAGGTAGTAGCCTTTATTTTTTAGTGTTATTGTGTCTATGGCTAAGCCATAGACAAGGGACCCGGAAGGCCCCAATGTTCTTTTATTTTTTTTTTCATATGAGGGGAAACTACATTTGCAGTTCATTCCACCAATTCAGACTGTTAATCAAGTTTTCTATTTAGAGGTTCTGAAAAGATTCTGTAACATTGTGCTTTGTAACAATGAAGGGACTGGGTTAGTCACCATGGTTATGTATATGCTCCCCAGTCATTTCACTGCATCCATTTTTGGAAAACAACAACATGCTTCTCTTACCCTATACACCTTACTCACCTGACCTCCCTCTTTTTTGTTGTTTCTGCGAATGCAGAGGGAAATGAAACAACAGCAATTTGACAACTAAGAGAAGGTGAAGAAAACAATCACAGATTTGACAAATGTATTATGGCAAGTGTAATGGTGAATGCTTTGAAGATTATAAGGTTGTCTTGTTAAAAAATTAGATACATATCTTAAAAAAACTTTTGGGGGGACTATTGCCTCATATATTACTTCATTCAAATAAGGAAATCTTGTTGTGTCAGGGAATCTTGATAACCACTCATTGATTCATCTCTCCCAATATTAGTTGACCCAATTCATAAATATACCAGGATCCTGTGCTCCAGATATATGGAGAAATTAGGATTTCTATCTTCAAACTACTTTCTCCTCACTCAGAGGAGAAGCCATGTCATAGAATAAGCTCGATACCTGGGGCTTGAAAGGCTGAGACTTTTGGGAAACAATAACAAAGACAAACTGCTTTTCTAAGAGACTCTGAGTGGGTTCCACCTGTCAACATTTTGGCTAGTAGTTGATGCTGATGGTTAGCCATTTGTATTACCCAGAGATACCCTACTCCCAAGCCTCAGCACGTGATGGGCTACCACTGGCCAAAAGCAGGGTAGCTCCTCATGCAGACAGATAAAGATGACTGTAAATAACTCATTTTGATAAGTAAAATATGTTTGTTTATATCAAAATCAAAATGAAGAGGAGAGGATAGAAATAGGAACATCATTATTTTACAGTCAAAACTGAACTAATTAATGAAGGCAACTGAAACACTCCAGGCACCACAGGATGTGCCTTGAAGGACAATGTAGCATTCCTTTTCACTCTTACTGACATTGAGTTGATTCTGACTCATACTGACCCACAGACAAGACACAACTACTCATGTGGGTTTCAGATGTTTTACCCCTCTCATCTTTCTCCTGAGGGAGCAGTTGGTGGTTTCGAACGGCCAGCCTTTTAATTAGCAGCCTTAAGCATGACAACTACACAGCCAGGACAACCAATAGTTACATTTTGCAGGGAGAATGGAGAGCATTAGAAGGGCCTAGCCTACTCAGTGTATCAACATTTTTTGAGACAGCTGACATTACTCTCTGATTGATATGATATAGAGGACACCAAAATGAGCAACAAACAAAACTCACTGCCAAGGAGTGGATGATGACTCATAGCTACCGTGTAGTTCAGGAGAGAACTGGCCCTTTGGGTCTCTGTAACTCTAATTTGTTAAAATAGGCTTATTGGCCCATAATGGAATATTTCATTCACATCAAGAAGATTGTTGTGTTAGTCCAGGTAGACTAAAGAAACAAACCCATAGAAAGTCTCATATGTGTCTTAAGAAAGTGTTTTCTATACAAGAGCAACTGTACATTAAGAAAATACCCCAACCCATTCCAGTCCAAGTCCACAAGTCTGATATTAGCCCATATGTCTGTTGCTAATCCATAAACCCTCTTCATACTCACGAAGCACATGCAGTGACACCAGGACAATCACAGGTCAGTGGGTGTAGAGTCTTGTGTATCCAATGGCTATACAAGCATCTCAGAGCTGGCAGGGCTCTCCCCGGAGCTCCTTCAGTTTCCAGGGCTCAGGGTCTATCAGCTTGCTGCCATGTGTCTTGTCAGCTGCAATGTCTCCCAGCGAGTGTTGTCAAGAGAAAGTCTTCAAGGAAGTGAACCAAGAGATATAGTGTCTCCTGCTTTCAAGAAGGAATTACCACATTTCCCAGAAATTCTCAGAAGGCCATCATTGAAAAGTATTGTTAGCCACAAAAGGTTTAACATAAAATCATATATATGTGAATATATATATATATATATATGCCCAAGGAAACAGTAGCATCACCCGAAGAACAGGTCTCATAAAGCGTCTAGCCTTGCATTTTTACAAAAGCACAAATGTCAAATTCAGCACCTACTGTAAGTCCTTTTCTTTCATGAAAAAAAGTCATGAGATCCAACTAAAACATCAAAGCTCAGCTAACAAAGGATTTTAGACACTGAAAAAAGGCACAGTATTTTTTAAGGAGTTCAATTTTAGGAAATTAACCAGCTTGAGTTTCCCACTCATATATGGATTTGGCCTGAGGGAGGGATGTGTGTGCAGGACTCTGGATTAGCGGGAGCTCCACAGACAGTTTGCTATATCTTTATCATAAGATTGGAGATCACGGCTGAGTCCTGGTGGCGTAGTGGTTGAGTGCAGGACTGCGGCCCATGGGCTTGGCGGTTCATATCCAACCAGGAGCAAGGTTGGGTCGCTCGCTCAACCACCAGAGGGCAGTGATGCCCCTTCCCCCCCAAAAAATCATTGGAGAGCATAGTTCCTTATGTTTGTAAGTAAGAGACTGTAAGTTATAAATGAGAGAATAAAGTTTCCAGAATTTGGAGAATTTTACATTGGAAGCCAGGGAAAGGTAGCTGAAATTTTCTATCTATATGACTGCTAATATTGACTGAATAGATAATTTGAAGTCAAATGAATATTATTCTTTAAAGAAAATAGAAAGTTTGCTATGAAGTAATACATTACTGTTCTAGTTACTAAGAAAAAAAATAATCGAGTGTTAATTACAGCAAAAGTACTTTTATAAGTACCAGTGAAAATATTATGTAATAACATGTACAGTGTGATTTTCTTTACATAGCTGATATCATAAGAATTGGTAATATCTATTCCTTATGATATGTGCATTCACAAATGTACTGGTTATGGGGATGTAATTCAGTTTTTGTGAAAGGTCATGAACTCTTGGACTTAGCAACTCTGAATCAGCCCACTAATCATTTTCCCATGTCATCAAAGGGAAGAATTCTAAGATTATTTCTTTCAGGAATTCTTTAGAAATTCAAATGAGATAAAGTATAGGGAACTCTTCCTGAGTTTAAGAAAGCTTTGCAAATAAAATTTCCCTTTAAAATTAAGATTATGGGAGCGTTCTCTATTAACCTTAGTTTTTATTCTTCCCTTTAAATTCTAGGCTGAGGGAATTGGTTTGAAGAATCAAAGTAAATTAGGTCTAGACTAGAGCAAAAAGATAGGTTGTTTACAGGCAAGTGCAAAAAGATTTTGCTTTTTCATTTTAAGGAAAATTACTTTTGGAAACCTTCAGATGCTACCATGAATATATCTTGAGACTAAAAAAAAAACACATGAGGTATAAAGGCCACAGTGAATTCTGCTGTGCTCAATTTAATCCTGCCTTAGAATTTCAAACAATTTACTTCTTGTGTTTTAAAAACAGTCACAATCAGGGGGGTAACATTTTTATATATTTAAGTAATGTGCTTATTCAGTCTATTTCAGCTCTCAAAAGAGAGTTTTAAATGATCTAGCTTTTTAGTAACAAATTTACTTTTAAAAACACTATATTGTTTAAAAAAGTCACCTAGAATTGAAGTTTCCAAATAGGAAAAAAACAAAGAAAACCTTGAATTAAGTTACATGATTAAATTATGAAGATCTAAATAGCATTATAGATAAATGATTGCTGTACTAATGTAGATGAATACTGAGAAATACAAATATCATTTCATTACTATTTAGTATATTTTAGGACTTGGGGGTGCAGATGATATGGCTATTTTAATAACCAGTTCAACTGTCTTTCTGGATAAGTGTTCAATTAACAGGACTATCATAAAAGAAATGAATTCTCCATAATAAATTCTAACAAAGAAATAAAACGTAGAACTCTGTAGCTTATTTTGAATTTATCAAGTAGAAATATAAGGTAAGTTCTCTATTTGGGTGCCCTGAAATTCTTAAGATATAAATAAGCCCAAAGTTAAAATCTCTCAAATTTGAAAGAAGCTAAATGATTGATTGGTACATTCATTCTTCCATTCACCTGATCCACCTCCCGTATTCTCTTTAGCATCTGCTCTGTTGTAGAAGTACCTGTGTGAGGTGTGGGAAACTGTCCTGCATATGCGGAATCAGACACTGAGAGAGGAAGGCAGCAAACAATGCAGTTGAATTATGGTATCGGCCAAATATTATTGAACATTTCATGGATTGCCCGAACAAGCATCTGTTTTGGACAAATCACATCCAGAACCTGCGTTACGAATAAGAACGGAGAAACTTTCTTTCATGTAGTTTGGGCATGTTATCAAGAAAAACTGCTCCCATATGACCGGCCGCACTATGAGTCAAGACATCCCTCATCCATATCCCTATGGGAGACAATACTGGAGACACAGTGCGGAATTGTGCCCAATCCGACCCCACCACACTGAGGTGAAACACTAAGGCCATGAAACAGAGTAACACGGGGAGCAGAGCAGCGAAGTCTGGAGTTAATACCAAAAATAGACTTTGGGGCCTGGGTGTGGTCCCCCATCAGGTTCAACCAGAGAACACTCCTCAAGGTCAATAACCACACTATTACAGGCTTCTGTCTCTCCTCTCCTCTCCTCTTCTCTCCCCTCTTCTCACCTCTTCTCTCTCTCTCTCTCTCTCTCTCTCTCTCTCTCTCTCTCTTTTCCTGTTGTTTGTTTTCTTTTTTGGCTTTGTTTTGCTCTTTTTGGTTTGCATATTATTATCTCTTCAGGTCTATCTGCATAAGATAGCCTGCACAACGTCTGGAGGATAAAACAACAGGACCCATGGTTAGGGGCGGTAGTGGCAAGGGAGTGGAGGATATGGGGCACAGGAAATGGATGTTAACAAACACAGGGGCAAGGGCGTAAATGATCCAGGTCTAGTAGGCCTGGTACAGCTTGATCAAGCGCAAGGTAACTGAGAGGAATCACTGAAACCCAAATGAAGGCTGAGCATGATAGTGGGACAAGTGGGCAGTAAAAAGAAATAGAGGAAACAACTAGGAGTGAAAGGGTATTTATACAGTTCGAAATACAGACATGTACATTTGTAAATATATTTACATGTGATGATGGAAACTAGGTCTATGTGCATATATTTATAGGTTTAATATTAAGGTAACAGATGGACATTGGGTACTGAAGTGCTCAAGTACTTCCTCAATGCAAGAACACTTTGTTCTATTAAACTGGCATTCCATGATTCTTATCTTCCTAACAAGATCACTGAAGACAAAGCGAGTGCCTAAGCAAATGTGGAGAAGAAAGCTGATAGTGCCCAGCTATCAAAAAAATATGGCATTTGGGGTTTTAAAGGCTTGAAGATAAACTAGTGGTCATCTAGCTGAGAAGCAAGAAAGCCCATAGGGAAGAAGCACATCAGCCTGTGTGATCATGAGGTGTTAACAGGGTCAGGTTCTAGGCATCAAAGAATAAAAAAAAAAATCATTATGAATGAAGGGGAGTGTGGAGGGGGAACTCAAAGTCCATCTATAGGCAACTGGACATCCCCTTACAGAAGGGTTGCAGGGAGGAGACAAGCCAGTCAGGGTGCAGTATAGCAACGATAAAATATACAACTTTCCTCTAGTTATTTAATGCTTCTCCCTCTCTCCTCCAACTACCATGATCCAAATTCTACCTTACAAATCTGGCTGTACCAGAGGATGTAAAATGATATACATAGAACTAGAAACACAGGGGATCCAGGACAGATGAACCCCTCAGGACCAATAATGAGAGTAACAATACCAGGAGGATAAGGGGAAGGTGGGGTATAAGGTGTGAACCTATCACAAGGATCTACAGATAAGCCCCTCCCTAGGGGATGGATAACAGAAAAGTCAGTGAAAGGAGACATTGGATGGTGTAAATCATTACAAAATAATAATAATTTATAAATTATCAAGGGTTGGTGAGGAAGAGGCAGTGAGAAGGAGCTACAAGGGCCGAAGTAGAAAAAAATGCTTTGAGAATGATGCTGGCAACAAATGTGAAAATGTGCTTGACAGGATGGATGAATGGATTTTGATAAGAGTTGTATGAGTCCCGGATATAATGAGGATATAATGATTAAAGAAAGAAAGAAAAACTATTCCCTAGAAAAGATCATTATGCTTGGTAAAATAAAGGATGATGGAAAAAGAAGAAGCCTCTCAAAAAAATAAATTGCCACTGTTCATGCAAAAATGGGTTCACACATGGCAATGGTTGAGGATGAGACAGAACCAGGCAGCTTTTCGTTCTGCTCTGTATTGGATCACTATGAATCAGAACCAATACCATGACACCTAATAAAACCAGCTATAAAACAGTAAAGTAAAGGTTTTATACATTCATGCCTACCTAGCAACAAAGCATATGTATTATGGACATATAAAACAAAAGAACCGTATTATATCTAAGTTTTGTTGTTTAAAGAAATACTTAGGAAATCTGTTATTGAATTTATCATTTCTGATATAGTAATAATCATTTGATTGCTTCAGTCAGAATGGCCCATTTTAAATCATTTGTACTTTTGGTGTCCATCTTTATAATTTTATTTTCGACACTTCTGAATTTCATAGAGAAACACTTCATGCATTCCATATTTCTTTTATTAATAGATGCTGGCAGCTTCCTCTTTCATTTTGCAGTATGCCCTGTCAGCAAATAAAGGTCCTAGTAGCTTTACTCAAGCCATTAAAGTAGACTGTCTTTTGTGTTATGTAAGTGTTCCTCAGTTGTATTTTACCTACTTTCCATCCTGACCAGCTCATCATTCTGCATAATATCTGACAAGGTCCAGATGCTTTTTATAAGATTTTCAGTAATTAAACCATCAGAAGTGGAGCGCTTATTTCTTATTCTTTGTGCAGGCTGAAAGTCTGTAATTTGTGCTGAAATTTGCGCACTGTGTCTGACACTACTGGCATTCAAAATACTAGTCATATAGATTCTAGCAGCACAAGAACATACAAACCCTCACAGTACAATAAACTGATAAATAATCTGTAACTCCTTATCCTTATTTCAATCTTTTAAACTAGCAAGCTTCTTTTACTTGTCCACTATCTATTAATAATTTACTGGAGACCTTATGACCTAGTCAGTTACAAGTTGAGCTTCTAACTGAAAGGCCAGCAGTCGAGACTCACTAGATGTTCCCTGAGGAGTGATGAGGGTTTCTTCCTAATGAGACTGTTTTAATCTGACCTATGGCATCCTTAGTAAAATTGGTATTTCCACACAAAATATACATGAGGTGTCAATTATATTTATGTAGTTGCATGTAGAAGAAAAGTCACATGTAAAGGTTTAAGACAATTAGGCGGGCTGAGCCCCGGTGGTGTAAGTGGTTAAGTGCAGGACTGCAGCCCGCAGGCTTGCCGGTTCAAAGCCAGCGGTGGCTCTCAGGAGCAGCACTGGGTAGCGCCCATGACCACCAGAGTCAGTGATGCACCCCCCCACCCCCAAAACAAAACAAACAAAGCAAAACTAAACAAAAAGACTATTAGGCATTTCTTGACAGCCTAGTGATGCATTGGTTAAACAGGAGACTGCTAGCCATGGAGTTGATGGTAGGGGCCCACCTAGCAACTGCAAAGGAGAAAGGCATGTGATCCTGCCTTCTGATTGCAGCTAAGAAAACAGCACAATTAAAAAGTATAGGATAGTATCAGGTTGAAATCAGGTTTTATTTGTTTTCTAACTTATGCTATTTCTTCTCCCTTCAATGTGCTAACTTGGGAAGCTTGAACTCTGGTGATTAATTAAAACCTACTTCTAGAGCTGACAGCTCAAATTGTCCTCCTCCCCCATCATAATTACCTAGACTGAGACTGGGAGAAATATGCTTGTATCTTTGTGCTTATCAAGCAAAAAATATAAACAAACCCCCAAACATTGGATACTTACAAGCACAAGCTACTTCTATTTTTTTTGCAACAATTTGGTGGCTTTTTCTACTTACTTTTGTAGTAAGCCAGACACATGACAGACCAACTGAAGAGAACAATAAATTAAACCCTAAAGATGAATACGTACTGCTTTTTGAATCATGTTATATATTTGTTTATGTAACATTATATCTATATATCGATAGATTCTTGAGTGAAAATTATTTCAAACCAGATATCTACTTTATATGGCCAAACCTCTAATTTGAATCATGGGTGGATCCCAAAGATTGTGAGAATATTGAATTAGGAAAGAAAACCACATGTAAACTTTTTGCACTGCTTTAAATTCTAGAAATGGACAGTCGGTGTATACAGGGGGTTGGTTTAGACCCATAGCAACACTCTACACTGCCCCATCCTCTCACAATGGTTCCTATGCATGATCCCAGTGTGCAGTCACTGTGTCTATCCGTCTTGTGATGGGCCTTCCTCATTTTCACTCTATTTTATCAAGCATAATGCAGTTCTCCACGGCTCATTTCTCCTAACAACATGTCCAAAATACATAAGAGAAATCTCCCTCTCCTGGCCTTCAAAGAACACTCTGGCCATACTTCTTTCAAGACAGATTCATGTGTCCTTTTTAGAAGTTCATGGTACTTTCCATATTTTTGTGCCAGGATCAGATCCAAAGTCCCTGGCAGCATAGTGATTAAGCTATGGACTGTGAAGTGCAAGGTCATCAATTTGAGACCAGCCTCTCCTTGGTAGAAAAACAGAACTTTCTCCTTCTGTTAAAGAAACTCATTGGGGCAGTTCTGTCCGAGAAGGTCCCTACAAGTTGGCATCAGCTAAATGGCAATGGGAAATGAGCAATGGGGAACTTGAAGTCATGTTCTTTCGGTGAAGGTAGGATGTGTTGTGGTGGATCAGTCTGCAGTACGCGTTAGAGGACTGAAGAGAACCTCTGGAATACCAAGAACTGTTGCTATAACTTTCCATGATGCGCTCTCTTTGTTGATTTTAATTGAGCTAGCAGATTCCCTTGGAAGCCACTATTTGATTGTACCTCACTGTTTGAGGCTACCATAGTGAGTCTGACAGTGTATTTGTGGAAGAACTTGTTTGCAACAATCGTTGGTTGCAGAAACATGTCTGAATATATTCGTTTGAAATAAACCTGTTGGTATATATACTAGAACTGAGTAGCAATATTTTGACTTGTTCTTTATGTGTATAAACATAAATACAGTTACACATACATCCATATATTAGTGGATTGCAAAAAGTTCATAGAAAATAGAACTAGAAAATAATATCATTTTTTCCACAAACTTTTGAAGTTTCCCTATGTATACACATGCATGTGTATGTACACACATTTACATATGCTTGTGTGCTCAAATTCACTTATACGTAAACGTGCAGCTATATGTACACACATGTCCATGTATTTGTGTATTGTGTTGGTCCAGGTAGATTAGAGAAACAAATTCATAAACATGCACTTGGCTATAAGGGAGATATTTATATACAAGAGGAATGGAATCTTGTGAAAACATCCCAAGGTCATAAGCCTGATATTAGCCCCTATACCTGATACCAGTCTATAAAGTCTCCTTCCAACTCATGAAGCACATGCAATGACACCAGGACAATCACAGGCCAGTGGGTGCCGTCTTTTGTATCCAGCATCAGTAGAAGCATCTCGGTGCTGGCAGGGGTCTCCCCATGGCTCCTCATTTCTAGGGCTCAGGGTCCATCAGCAGTATCCATTGGTGGTAAAAGCATCTCAGACCTGGCAGAGGTCTCTCTGTGGCTTCTCTAGCTCTAGAGGTCTGGTTCCACCAGGGCAAGCCCATGTGGCTTCTCCTCTGATTTCTCTAGGTTGTCAGGATCTATCAGCATGCCACCATCTTATTTTGTCAGTACACCGACTCCAAGAGGCTGAGTCAAATCTCTCTTCTACAATTGGGAAATCCTGTGAGACTTCCCAAAATTCTCAGGAGAAAGCCATGCCCACACAGAGGCCTCATTGGTTATCTCCAGACTGACAGGCTAGATTCCACTCCCATACTCCCAATTATGAAGTTGACACATGAGTACTACTGCCACAATTATCAATAAATATGGATTTAAAAATTTTACTTCACACAGAGATGCCTTATTACTTTGCAGTAAATATTTTGTATGGATTACTTAACTGTTTCTTTGCCTTGCCTTTGCAATTCGAGTATTGAATTCTCCCACCAAGATTCTGTTGTATGCTCCTGTATAAATGAAAAAGAAAACTCATTCTTCTGTGTGTCCTACTCAAAACCCCAAAGTGCCATCAAGCCTATGCTGATTCACAGCAACCCTGTAGGACAGTGTAGAATCCCTTTGGGATTCCTGAGACTATATTTTTACAGGAGTAGAAATCCCAGTCTCTGTCCTGCAGAGTGACTGGTGGTTTTCAACCATCAACCTTAAAGATTGCAGTCCAATGCATAACCACTGTGCCATCAGGACTCCTACATGTATCATATACAGCAAAACAGTTATGGAGATGAAGTTGTAAATATTTTTAAAGGAAGATCCAAAATAAAAATGGCTCTTCTATTTGAATAATCAGTACTTTTTTGCTGGATTTCTTTTTTCTATTTCTTCATCATCTTTGCTGCCTCATATTGCATTCATTTTAAGCATGTTTTTCACAAATTTATTGAATAACAAAACAACCGAAATACTTTTATTGCAGTGTCTAGTCCCTCTAAAGTTTTCATAAGAGCTTATCTAAAATTTTTTTTCCATTCAGTAATTGAACTTCGTGTACTGAAACTTGATAAAATTGAGAAACTCTAACTCTTGATCATTTTTAATGATTCCTTGAGACATATTAGCTAAAACCAATAGCAAGGTTACTTTTGTTACTAGTGGCATTTAAAATATGAAACAAGAAAGGTATAGTCATTTTCAGGTTATAACTTGAGAATTTTTGAATTTTCAAAAGAAAATATTTATTCTCTGAGCTCTGTGAGGAAACATATTAGAGTCAAAATATTGTTTAGAAAGAGTAGGGCTGAGCCCCGGTGGCATAGTGGTTGTGCGCAGGACTGCGGTCCACTGGGATGGAGGTTCAATTCCAGCTCCCAGGAGCAAAGGCTGGGCATCCTACTCCCACCATCTGAGGGCAGTGATGCCTAAAAAAAAAAAAAGAAAGAAAGAAAGAAAGAGTAAAGAAAATTTTTTCCTAAAACAGAATTTAAAGTTTCTTCTCAAGAATAGCAATAAATGTTCACCTTTTAAAGGGAATGCCCTTTATTTCACAGCACGTAAGTATTTTCTAAGAATTAGTGTTCTCTTTTGTTTAAATATTTTTTAAAAAATCAAGTTTTAAGATATTATCAAGCATCTGTTCACTTAGAAATAGCAATGCTTATTCCATAAGCAAATATTTCAATCTATCAACTATAGACACTGTTTAAGTAAAATTTGCATGATAAGTGCATCAAATTCAAAGCTTAAAATTTAATTGTCAATCTGTAATCTGTCAATTTGGAAGGCCAATTGTTAGGATGGGTGGGAACTCTTCCAGGAATAGTTATGGGAAAACTCATTTTTAATTTCAATAAAAGTTGAATGGATTTGCAAGAACTTGAAACCAGGAAGACGTGAATCATACCCTCTATATGGTTAGATCCTGGATTTAAAACTCACAAACAGGAAATGAAAAATGCAAGGTAATTTTGGAAGGAATACCATCTTATACTAGGTCTGAAAATTCTTAAGTTGCTTATTTAGGACAAAGAATCAGGCAGAGAAAAATTTCTGGAATTAATACACCATTCACCTGTGTCTGTGATTATACAGCTAATCAAATCACATGTAAAATGCATGAAGGAGAGAGATCTTTTACTCTGGTTTCTCAAGAATGCACTTTAGTAAGTTTCTGATTGGGTTCTCCATTGAAAGGCTGTGGAAGATATATCAGAAAAGATAATCAAAATCCAGATACCCTTTTTATTTGCTTGAAATAGTTCAATTTATTATTAGAACTACCCCAGGAACAAGTAGATAGGTAAACGAATTGTACACTTTTCTTGAATGCTAATTATCATCTTGTATTCAAGACAAATGAAAAGTATAATTCTTAAAAAAAATTAAATGAGTTAAGCACATTAGCATTCTTTATAAAATACTTTTATTGGGGGTTCTTCTATCTCTTATCACAATCCATACTCATCCTTGTGTCAAACACATTTGCACATGCTATGATCATAATTTTCAAAGCATTTTCTTCCCAGTTGAGCCCCTGATAATGGTTCCTCATTTCTTCCCCTTACCTCATGAAGCCTTGATAAGATATAGATTATTATTTTCAAATCTTATATTGCCCTGGTATCTCTACTCTCCTTGTTGGCCCTGGCGGATTATCTATCCTGGATTCCCAGTGCTGTGGACTTTTATCTGTAGCAGTGTGCATGCTCTGGTCTTATCCAATTTGTAAGATAGAATTGAGGTTATGAGAGTGGGGAGAAAAAAGCACCAAAGAACTAGAGGAAAGTTGTATGTTTCATTGGTGCTATACTGCACCCTGACTGGCTCATCTATTCCCTGTGACCCCTCTGTGACCCCCTCAATTTTCTACAGATGGGCATTGGATCTCCACTCCATTTCCCCCTCCCCCAAAATCATATTGGGTATGATTTTTTCCCCCTGGGTGTTAGATGCCTGACACCTCATGATCACACAGACTGGTGTGCTTCTTCCATGTGGGCTTGTTTGCTTCTCAGCTAGATGGCTGCTTGATTATCTTAAAACCTTTAAGACCACAGACACTACATCTCTTGATAGCCGGGAGCACCATCAGCTTTCTTCACATTTGCTAATGCATCCACTTTGTCTTTAATAATCATGTTGGGAAGATGAGCATCACAGAATGCCAGATTGTTAGAACAAAGTGTTCTTGTGTTGAGGGAGTACTCAACTAGAGACCTATTGTATACCAACAACCTTAAATCTTAATTACAAGTACAAAGTTCTATTCCACTCTTGTGTACATATGTATGTATATATGTGTGTGTATATATATACACATACATACATGTACATGCCTGTATTTAAATTTCTATAAGTGTCTTTTGCCTCCTGGTTCTTTTTTCTATTTCCTTTGGCTTTCCTTTTGTCCCACCATCATGTTTAACCTTCATTTGGGTTTAATTACTCTTCGCTGCTACATTGGACTTGATTAAGCCCCACTAAGTATCCTATATCCTTCCATTCATTGATTTTTAGCTCACTTATTGTCCTCTTGTCGCTGAGTTAGTCCCCACTCCTTCCTTTCCCCCACCCCCTCTTCTTCCCCATCTCCCCACAACCATTGTCCATTCTTTTCATCTCCACATTAATTATCTTGCCTATCTTATCTAGATAGCTATACATTAATAAGCACAAAAACAAGGCAAGCCCATATAAAACAACAAAGGAAATCAGGACCAATAAAACAACAGCAACAATAAACCCCCAAGTAACAACAAAAAGAAAGGCACTTACAAAAATGTAAAAGCTTATAAATAGTTCAAGGTCAGTTTGTTGGCCTTTATGAGTGTTTGCCAGTGGAGTCTGATGGGGTACCACACTGTTTCCAAAGTCCATTTATGGTCTTCCCTGGAAATTTCATCACTTTGCTGCCCTTGCTGCTGCTCTGTTTTGTGCCCTTAGTGTTCTGCCCCAGCCTGATGGGGTCAGATTGTGCACAATTCCTGCACTGTGTCTCCTGTGCTATTCTCCACAGTGCTATGGTTTAGTGAGGGACTTCTCATGGTGGGGCCAGTTCTATGGTCCTCTCTGTGCATTTTCTGCTCCAAGGAGGAATATCATCCTTGGGCCTTGGTGGGCCAGGATGTCTTACCCTCCCTCTCCATCCCTTTTCCTTTCTCCTTTGTGCTCTAATTAGGTGCACCCTTCTCCCCAAGCTATAGTCCCAATGCTGTACTCTGCAATGTATTCTTCTGTGGGGGGAGGGGGAGGGAGGGGTCCACATAGTTGGGATTGGGGCCAGCCCTAGGATTCTTTATTAAAAGTGTAAAAAATGTACATATACTTTATATATATACACATATATGTATAAGCACATATTTTGTTGAAATTTCCTTATATACTCATATATATAATTTGCATGTGTAACTTAAAGTGACCAGATTTTAAGTGGAACACCATTGACCAGGGGGAAGGGGGATTCTTGATTAAAAATTTGGTCTCTATGGAGCAACAAAAATGTTCATAGAAGGCAAAAATAGTATTGCAATATATTTATTTAATTTTAAAACACTGGGGGACGCGGGACAAATTGTTAAAAAGTGGGACATCTGTTCACCTTAGATATACATTATGTATATATCTGTTATATATTTAATATATGTCCGCACAAAAATATGTATACACATACGTTTAGCATTATATTGAATAGCTGTTGATGTGGCTTTTATTTTCAGAATGTATTTTTCTTCAGATGGTCTTCCTAACGATGTCATCGTCAACATCTTGTTCCAGAGATCTCATCAGAATGACTTGGTGAGTCCATAATTGTATTGATCGACTCTTCGAGGCAATTTAGACTATTATTATCACAGGTCTCAATATTGTTCCTGCCTGTACCCAGTTTCAAAGTCACTTTCATGCGTGTAGGCATTTGTTACTGCAGCACCCCACTTCCTTGTACTGCTCTCTGTATTAGTGTTCTAAGGTTCCTGTGTAACAGATGATGCCGCCATTAGGTTTGGAGAAGAGGAACTTGCTGCCTTCCAATTCTGGTAGCCAGAAGTCCAAACAGGGTATTATTCATGTTAGTTTCTTTTTAGGGCTCAGAGAGGAAATGTTCCAGACCTCTTTCTTAGTTTGTGGTTTCCGTAGGCAGTCCTTGAAGTAACTTTTCTGCCTGTAAATCTATCTGTACATGACAACATCTTTGTCTATCTTATCTCTTTGCGCTAACTGGCCCATAAAAGAATAGGATCCACTGTACTTCAGTAGGGGGTGTTCCTGATTGCGTAAAAGTTACACAATGTACTGCTATCCATGTGGTCAACCGTTTGAAAATACTCATGTCTCTGCAGGAGAAAGTTGAAACCTTACATCCCCACAAAGCTTTGCAGTCTCACAAATCTACACGGGCAGTTCTACTAAGCCCCAGATGTCATTGTGAATTCTACTCGAATGAATGAGTTCATTTGTTTATTTTTGAGTCGTCTCTAAGGGTCCCTGGCAGTCCTGGTGTTTTAAACAAGGATTGCTAATAAATAGGATGTTTTATTTTAGGGTGTTTTCTTACACATAATTTGAAAGGTTTGCTATCTGGTGTTCTCAATCTCTTATACTTTGAACACAATTTGCTTGGTGAGTAATTTTAACCTGTGCTTGTGAGAGAATTTCTATTTGATGGGTACCCTGATTCTACAAAATTCTCTATCTCTGTTTTCCCATGTCCGTGTTTTAATTCCTCTTGAGCTACATACCAAGACATGTGTTTTTCATGGCCCAGCTTCAGAAATACTGCTTGTGTTGCCTTGCATGTTAAGAACTAGCAGCGCCACCTTCGCCCTTTCCGTGGTCGTCACTGACTGATTTGTGCTTCCTCCATACAACATTGTGCATCTGTAATGCTCATATTGCTCACCGGAACCAAGGTTTCAGAGAATACTATTTAAAATCCTGTGGGCTGCTAGATGAATAAGAGCATTCATCTTGGAGGAGGGAGAGCTAGAATTCCTCTTAAGAAAGAATGCTTCTCGAGTTCTTAGATGCTTCCTCCCTCCTTCTCCCTGCCCACTATCATGATCCCAATTCTACCCTACAAATCCACCTGAATTGGAAGATATACACTGTTACAGAGAGGAACTGGAAACACAGGGAATTCAGGACAGAAGAATTTCTCAGAACCTGTGGTGAGAAGGGTAATATTGGGAAGGCGGAGAGAAGGGGGGTGGCAGAAAGAAAGAACAAATTGCAAGGATCTATAGCTAAACTCCTCCCTGGGGGACAGACAGTGGAGAAGTACGTGAAGGGAGACATCAGATGGTGAAGATATGACAAAATAATAATAATTTATAAAGTACCGAGGGTTCAAGGGGGGGGGGCAGGGAGGGAGGAGAAATGAGGAGTGGATACCAGGGTCTTAAGTGGAAAGCAAGTGTCTTGGGGACGATGAGGGAAGCAAATATACAAAAGTGCTTGACACATTGAATGTATCTATGGTGTGTGATGAGTCATACAAGCACCCAGTAAAATGACTTAATAAAAACAAAAAGAATAAATGGTAATTTCCTTAGAGAATTTTCTTGATGCAGCGATAAAAATATTAGTTTTTTGAAATCCTAAAAAAAAGAAAGGAAGCCTTTGTCTCATACACTGTGGGCATGTGACCAGGAGAGACTAGTGGCAAAGAGGAGGACTCTGGAGCAGAAGGAGGGGCACAGAACTACCGAGCACCTGGCAGTGTCTCTTGTTCAATCTCAGGTTTCTACTAGTGGAAGCAACTCGACAGTTCCTACAACGATGTGAATATTCTCTTTTTTCCTTCTGAATTCAGTACTTCATCTTTCAGTGGAAACGGAAAACCTGTTTGCATATTTATGAACTACTTAAATATTTAGTGGTACCACCCAATATTGCGCTGCTAACCAAAAGGTGGGCGGTTTTAAACCATCAGCACCTCAGAAGGAGACAGGTTAGGCACAATCTGTTTTTTAAAGAATTTGATTACCTACTGAATTGCATCTTTTCATATTATGCCTCTATGACTTGTCCTTATTTTGAGCTATGATGGACATTTATATATGAGTATAAAAAACCCTGTTATTTCTAAAATATCACTGTATTTCTTACTCAGACTTTAAAAAATTCACTCTTAACATCTAAATTTATTATAAAATCCATTCTATACACTTTTAGTTATTCATTCTTTCAATATGTATGCACTATTGATTTACTACATACCGAGCATTCTTCAAAGTTCTACAAAATCATCAAAATCTCTGGGCTAACAGAGTTTTACAATCTAGTCCAGAAGAGAGACAGAGAGAAACAGTAAATATCAATATGTAATATATTATCAGGTTGTTAAATATCCTACATAGTAAA
The DNA here is from genome assembly GCA_004026705.1 of Nesogale talazaci. Taxonomy (NCBI): domain Eukaryota; kingdom Metazoa; phylum Chordata; class Mammalia; order Afrosoricida; family Tenrecidae; genus Nesogale; species Nesogale talazaci. The sequence continues at coordinate 25,137 of PVJH01026492.1, forward strand.
AGTACATCAGGGAAAAAAAGGGATGGCAAGAGCTTCATTTTAGATCTGGCATGCTTCTGAGGACACAGAATTTGATTAGAGCGCTGAATGAAGTTAGAGAGAAAGTCATTCATGTGTCTGTGAAAAGTCATCAATCTGTGCAGCATGAAAATTCAATAGAGAGTTTCTTGCTGAGAAGGACGACTTGCAATGAATTCTCTTAGATTTTATTGGTCTGAGGAAGTCCTTATTTATCCTGACTTTTGGAGGATACATTGACTGTTCATAGAATTCTAATTTTGTTTCACCCCAATCCTTAAACATTTTCAGTCAACTCTTTGTCTACCTGCAGACTTTTGAACAAGAAGCGTTTATACATGTTGCTTTATAGGTGAGGTACTCTGTCTCTCTTCCCTGGTTTCCTTGAAAATATTTCTCTTAGTCTTCACTCTTTTCAAGTTTGAATATGATGTGCTTAGAAGCACTTTTAGATATCTATTATGTTTAATGTCCTCTGAACGTCTGTTTGTGTTGGCTGCCTATCATTCAGTTCTCAGCCATTATTACTTCAAATATTTCTTTTGTGTTTTCTTCCTCTTTTTTCTTTGCTACAGTAATTGACTTACTGGTGTCAGAAATATAATTGTTTCATTCATTGTTTTTGTTTTGCTTGCTCTCTTCAGTTTCACCTATTTTCAAACTCACTTATTCTTTTCTTACTGCTCTGAATCTACTAAGGAAGCTATTAGTGTGGCTGTTCATTTCTCTTGCATTTTTGCTTATTCTAGATATTTCTATATCTATCTTTGCAATTAAGACCTCTTAGCCTGTGTGGGTATTATCCCTTTATTCTACTTTTTCATTATATCACTTTATTTGTTTATTATAGTTATTTTACATTATTTATTAAACCAAATATGTTGATCACATCCCAGTCTAGTTCTGATGCTTTTTTCATTTCCTTTTTTTTTTTTGGAATGACCTTATTGGGGGCTCTTACAGCTCTTATCACAATCCATATGTGCATCCATCATGTCAAGTATATTTGTACATATGTTGCCACCATCATTTTCAAAACATGTTTTTTTCCTACTTGAGCCCTTGGTATCATTTCATGTCACCCCCCTCCCATCCCTCCCTTATGATCTTTTGATAATTTATATATATTTTTCGTGTCTTACACTGACCATTTCCTCCCATCACCTACTTTTCTGTTGTCCGTCCTTCTGAGAGTAGGGTGTTATATGTCAGTCAGTGTGATTGTCCCCCTTTCTTTCTCCCCCAAATCCTTTTCCTTACTCTCCTGGTGTCCCTACTCTCATTATTAGTCCCGAGCGGGTTTATTGTCCTGGCCTCCCTGTATTGTGAGCTCTTGTCTGTACCAGTGTACATGCTCTGGTCTGGTCAGATTTGTAAGGTAGTACTGAGGCCATGACATTGGGGGTGAGAGCATTAAAGACTAGAGGAAGTTTTGTGTTTCAACAGTGCTATACTGCACCCTGACTGGCTTGTGTCTTCCTTGTGCCTTTTGGTATGGAGCATTGAAAACTAGGAAATGAGATAAAAAGCCCACTAACATGAAGATTTATGTTAGTAGAGCTAGGAGTTGAGCTTTGTTAAATGTTTCTTTTAAGAGGTGGAGAGAAGTTGGGGTAGAACAGGGAGTCGATTACAAGGATCCACGCATAGCCTCCTAACTCAAGAACAGATGGCAGAGGAGTGGGCGAGGGAAGATGTCAGGCAGTGTAAGACATGACAAAACAATAATAATTTATGAGTTATCATGGGATCATGGGGGAAGGGAGAATGGAAAGGAAGGTAAAAAGATAAAGAGTAGATGTCAGGGGCAGGCGTGGAAAGCAAATATTTTGAGAATGATGACTGGAGCAGGTGTGTGAAGGTGCTTGACACAATATATGTGTGTATGCATTGCAATTAGCATTATATGAGCCCTCAATAAAATGATTTATTAAAATTTAAAAATAGGTACCAGAAGCTTCTTATTCCTATAGTGTCTTTATTTTTCTATTGCTTTTTGACTTTTAATTTGATGGCTGCATCCTTTTATTTTATTTATAAGATAATTTTATTGGGGCCTCTTACAACTCTTGTAATAAACTATACAGAAATTAAAAAAAACATATTTGCTTGTATGTTGCCATCATTATTTTTGAGACATTGACATTCTACTTGAGCCCTTGGTATAAACTCCTCTTTTTATCCTCCTTCCCCACCACCGTCGTGACCCCTTGATAAATTATAAATTATTACTAATTTCCTATCTTATACTGACCACTGTCCCCCTTGCCCCTGTTTCTTTCTCCCTCCTCTTCCCACTTTCCTGTTATCTCTACTCCTGCTTTTGATCCTGAGGGGTTTTTTGTTTTCCCCTGAAGGGTTTTTCTGACCTGGATTCTGTGTGTCTTGAGCTCTTAACTGTGTACATGCTTGTGTCTAGACAGCTATGAAAGGCAGGATTGGCGTTCTGATAGTGGGGGATGAGGAAGCCTTAAGGAACTCGAGGTATATTGTCCATTTCATTAGTGCTATATTTCACACTGGTTGACTCATCCCTTCCTTGCAACCCTGCTGTGAGAGGATGTCCCATTATCAACAGATGAGTTTTGGATTTCTGCTCAGACCTGACACTCTTTATTCTCAGCAAAATTATTTTGTGTGCTTGCTTGTTTTGGGTCTTCTTTTACCTGTTACCTGATCCCATTAATACTTGATGATCACACAAGCTGGTGAGTTTCTTCCCTGTGAGCTGGTTGCTTCTCTGCTGGATGGCTGCCATATATATATATATATATGCCATATACATATGTCATATATATATATTTATAGCTGGGAGCACCATCAGCTTTCTTCACAACATTTGCTTGTGCACATATCTTGTCTTCAGTGATTGTGCGGGACGGTGAGCATCACAGAATGCCTGGTTGTTAGAACAATGCGTTCTTGTGTTGGGGCAGGGGGCATAAACAGAGTCCCAGAGTCTGTTCACTTCCTCAATGCATTTCCATATAAATGTATGTACACAGGTCAGTACCTCTATTTTATGAATTAACATTTTACATAAATGCACACTTATGTCTATACCTCATTCCATAACTTTGTTTTCTGGAGCTAGTCTCTGTTTCCTTTAACTTTCCTACTTTCCCATGATCACGCTTGCCCTTCTTCTGCCTTTTGGGAATTTCTCTCAGCCAGATTGCAATTACTCCAACATCCCTATGTCCTCTTCATTTTTAATTACAATGTTCTAGTTGTCCCCCTGTCTATGGCATTGTTCACCACTACCCTGCCTTCTCCTCCCTCTTAGTCCTTCCAGAACCTGTGGTCCCATTGCTTTCTCCTCAGACTTGTTTCCCATCCTATCTTACATAGTTTGGCAAACCAACCTTTTGACTTTGGGCTTCCTTAAACAAGAGAGTCCAACTCCACATTTGTCCAATCTCAGCTATGCCTCCTTCCTTCCATCTTTCTTTATTCTGAAACCAGCATTCCTCCTATGGCACTCTACTTCTTTGCCGAGTTAGATTAATCATTGCAATGGCCAAGGATCCAATTCTTTTGTCCACACACCTCTCTCCCTAAACCTCCGCCATGCTGCCTCTTGCCCTCTGCTCTACTCAAGCAGATATTAAGAATACCTTAACACTAATCACTGCCCAAAGGCACCCCACTCTACAAACCAGCATCTTGTCCAGAATTACTCAGGTTTTCTCAAACTATGAACTTGGAAGCCCACCATCTGGCTCTGTTCTTAGTTCTTCTGCTTCCACTGCCATTGCCATCACTGCTCCATCATGTCCCTAGTGACACCTCAAGATTCAAAGGAGGCCATGGCACATCATCAGGGAGAGTTGTATGAGCTCCCTTTTCCTGCTTCTGACATGGTTCACTTTATATCCATCCCAATGATAAGACTGACCAATCCCCCCACGCTAGAGGTACACACATATATCTATGCTTTCAAGCATTTATCTGGTCAGTGTTATAAAGTAAAGGGATACAATAAATCATACCATAAAGTTCAATTCTACCACATACCTTTATAAAAGTGTGTCTTGTATACACTTTCATAATTTGGGAAAGTTTTCTTTATTACCACAATTTTAATACCATATCTAAGAAAATCAACAATAATTCCTTGATACTTCATTAGAGTCCATATTCATATTTCCTCAATTAAGTGATGTTTCTTTTGGGGGGACATCACTGCCCTCTGGTGGTTGTGGGAAGTACCCAGCGCTGCTCCTGAGAGCCACCACTGGATTTGAACCGCCAAACCCGCAGTCGCGCACTCAACCACTTATGCCACCAAGGCTCAGCCCAAATGATGTTTCTTTTATGAATTTTGTTCATATATATAACCATTTGAGTCACATGCATTGATTTTTGATATTTATTGGAATTATTTATTTAAATTAGAATGATTTATTTTCTCAGATTCTTTTGTTTTACTCCACAAAAATTGTCAGATGATTTGTCAGGAGTTATGAGCTTTGTTCTACATGAGTGTGTCTCCTTCTCACTGAGGGAATTTTATTATTTATTAGAATAACCATTTGATTTTTCTTAGAGTTGAAGTTGCATCTCAAAATTTGCTTACATTTCAAATTATATTTAACAATAATGCTTAGAGGAGTTAAAAAAACCATGTTTTACTTTGACTAATGCTAAAAGTTTTATGAGTCCTGTGAACCACACTCTAATTGCCACTCAGAAAAGTTTTCCCTTAAATATTTTATTTGTTTATTCTTTTTCCCCAAGCAATTTAACACTGATTTGCAACATGATCATATTCAAATTCTCATATTTCTTTCAGATTTCTTTGCAAAATTCTTTCTTAAAAGTATGTTTC
>PVJH01026493.1:0-20817 GCA_004026705.1 Nesogale talazaci
AAAAAAGCAAAAAGAAACCTGTCAAAGATTTGTTGGAAGAAGACTTCTCTGCTACCATGAAGGGAAATATGATGTATATTCAAGGAGCTTAGAAGAACCAAAGAAAATCATCAAGATAGAACACAAACTTCCAAAACCAATGACAAATAATCTTGAGAACATGGCATAAAAAAACAAAGTTACCTACAAAGAAGAACCAATATGGCTACACTATGATTTCTCGGCAAATATCGTTCCAGCAAGAAGGCAATGGAATGATATATAGAAAATCTTGAAAGAGAAAAAATTGCCAAGCAAGAATTGCCAATTAACAGACCTAAAAAAACTGTTCCTTAAAGATAACAACAAAATAAGGGCATCTACAAATACTTCTATACTTCAGTATACGCTGACCCGACTATCAGCCAAGGCACCTAATTTTACCACAAAAACTGCATTAAAAATGTGCTGGGAAAACTCAGCTTATACAGAGGATATATGGTACACGAAAATTAAGAAGATTTGTACAGACCAGACAAACCTTGAAAGAGAAATTCTAAAAATACTTCAGACAGAGAACCGACCAGGATAGACAACGACCAACCTAAGAGCAAACACACACCACCACCACCCCAAACCAACCATGATAGGGAAGTACCCAACGTAAATAAATTTATAAGACTGAAAGTAGAGAGTCATAGATGGCAACTGTCCTTGTTTTGTAAACAAAAAGAGGGAGTAAATAGGGTAGTAACAGAACTTTCAAATGGAGAAGGTATAAAGATGATTTCAAGACAAACTATATTAAACTCGGGAAGGAAAATATTCAATTACAAGGTAACCTCAAAGAAAATGAATAAAACTCTTTTTTTTTGGAGGGGGGGGCATCACTGCTCCCCGGTGGTGGGAGTAGGAGGCCCAGCCCCACGGCTGGAATTGAACCTCCGTCCCAGTGGGCCGCAGTCCCGCGCACAACCACTACGCCACCGGGGCTCAGCCCGGAATAAAACTCTTTAAAATAAATTAGAAAATCAAAAGATTTAGTACACATTAAAACATCAGTGATAAAAGAAACAATAGGATTGTTTCTATAAGCAAAATGAATTCAGCACAGATCATGATAGGTAGCCAAAAACCAGCAGTACTACAAGAAAAGACACAACCAAATGGCAGCAATCCATTTATACCTATCATCAAGAGTTCAACATTAAAGATAAAGTGACCGGACGTCCTGCTTTTTAACAATTTGACAACATCCCGCGGCATTTTAAATTAAAATAGCTATATCACAATACTGTTTTTGCATTCTATGAAAATTTTTGTTACTCCATATAGACCAATTTTTTAATCAAGAACCCACCTACCCCACCCCTGATCAATGGTGTCCCGCTAAAATCGGGTCACTTTAATTAAAGAGCAATGATGAATCTCAAAGAGCCAATGAGCTGGAGGGGTTCATCGTTGATGTTGAGCAAAATGAGTCAGTCACAAAAGGAAATGTATGAAACTACTATTAGGAAACGTCAGGACAAAGTTTTCATGCACTTAGTTCCATGGCTATCTTAGGTGGGTGGTGGTGGGGCGGGGAGGGCAGTCAATCACTAACTAGAGGTCAAAACATATTCACTGGGATGAAGGGGAAGGCAATCAGCCAAAGAAAGGTCAGCAAAAATAATCAAAGCACAGAAAGACAATGGGAAGAGTCAAAGTAAAGGCAACAGAGGTCAATACCATTACACCAGGGGCTTCAGAAAGTTATAACAGTAGTCTATGGATTGACACATCATCGCTGGACAAGTAAACTGAATGGGTGTGGCGAGGAGAATGGAACACACACACACACACACACACACACACACACACACACGGTAGCTATGTACCTAAAATAGATCATGAATATAATAGAGCATACAAGGGACAAAGTTATGAAATCGCTTAGTCTAATCAAACACCTTGAGGACCTGGGAACGTGGGACCGTAGTTTTTTGTGACGTCAAGGTCAATGGGCACAATGTAATCCACGAAGAGTAAGCCCTACCTAGCCCTACTTTGGTGAGCTGTGCCCGGGTTCTTAAACGCTTGTGAATAGCCATGTAACATGCAACTGTCAGCCTCTCCCTGTCAAGTCCCCGCAGGAAGAAAACTCAGCTGGATTTAGCTGTTACATGAGTCAAATATTAAGATTAGCAAAATCATGTCGAAGGAGATGCTTCACTGCCTTATCTGTTAAAGCATGATTTTGCAAATGCCAACCAATCCAAACTTTCTCTTGTAAATCCCGAAATCGTCTGTATTTAACCTTTGTGAAAAAATTCCTTTCGTGGCAGTAATGTGATGATTCTTCACCAAACGTTGCCTGTTGTTGCTTCGAACAGCTCCTTAATTTTTCGCCTCTTTGTTTTAATATCTCTTTAACAGAAGCTCCGATTGCTCTTTGACAATTCCTTTGGGGACTTGTGCTTCCCCTTTCCCTTACTGAAATGACTCACTGCCTTTGACGCAATTCTGACTCAACCTGACCCTACCAGGGCGCAGAAGTGCCCTGTGAGTTTCTGAAGCAATCCACTGCCACAGGAACAGCTGGCCCCCTCTCCCCCCCACTGGGCTTGAGGGTCCTCACTGCTCAAGCAGCCCACCAGGTAACCTGCTACACTCCCGGGAGTCTGTTGGTTGGAAACAATAAAGTCCCTTGAAATGAAAAGCTGGCAGCAGGTGAACTGTTTGTCCCCATAAATATGAAACAAGTTCTTTTAAGACATCCAACGCTGAAGTATTTGAATGGCTAGGACTCAAACGGTGGTATTTGAGCGGTGTTTACCATTCAAATACTTAACTGTTGGATCAACAGCTTAAAGGACACACCGCTCAGGTCAGCTTTGCGATCTTGGGAGGGCCTTCAATTATTCCTGACAAACACAGACATCTGGCCGAAGCCCCCAGCATCTAAAACCTGCCGCCTCCACGACTGCGCTTGCCCAGGACACAGAACGTTTATTCCATGTTATCGTGTCCACAGTTTCGGAATGTTGTCAGTTTTGCTTTCAATATTGTCTGGCACGTCCCATCAGGAGAGGCCGCTCGGGCAGGTTCTTCGGGGGCGGAAAGGTTTGAAACGGGGGCTCCGCTCGCGCTTTTATCTGCAAATAAACTGTGACTCCTTCCGTCCCCTCGAGGCCTCATCCGAAGTCGGGCAAAACCCCCCTTAGAGGAAAACAACAAAAACCAAACTCATTGTCATCGAGTTGACAGTGGCCCTCCAGGGCGGGACAAAACACAGCCCGCGCCTTGCCGAGGCTCTAACCAAGCAGGTGACCTCGTCTTCCTCCCTTGGGACAGGCTGGGGGTTCCGAACGGCTGACTTTTCGTGAGCAACGCAACAAGCACCCCTCCACGCCCCTGGCCGTCCCCCCCCCCCCCCCCCCCCTTTTTTTTTTTTTTTAAACGGAGGTCTCCAGTCCAGCCTGTTGTTTAACTTGATCGGCCTCAGCGCCTGTGCAGGGTACAAACCCCTCGTTCCCGCTCCGCGAGCTAGCTGGGGAAGGGCGCGGGCGGGCGCTGCCGCGCCGGCGCGTACCTGGCGCAGGCGCGCGGCCGCCTCGGCGCACCGCGCGCGCAGGGCGCGCTCCCGGAAGGCGCGCGGGCTCTCGCAGTCGGCGGCGCCGCCCAGGGCCGGGAAGAGCGCGTCGCGCACCGCGCCGCCGCCGCAGCCGTCCGCCGCCTCGCCCAAGTAGCGCTCCAGCCGGCGGCAGAGCTCCTGCAGCGCCGCCTCGCCGGGGCCCGCGCGCGCCGGCCAGACCAGCGTCCACAGGCCGAGCCCCAGGCCCCAGGCCCGGCCGCCGGCCGCGTCCAGCTCCGGGGGCAGCGGCGGGAAGCGACCCTCCAGCGGCGGCCACAGCGCCGTCAGCTGCCGGTGCGCGCCGCGGAGCCCGGCGGCCGAGAGCAGGCCGGCCCAGCTGGGCGGGGGCGCAGGCTCCGGGTCGGGCTCGCTCGGGCCGCGGCGCCGCTGCCGCTGCGCGGTCCGGTCGTGACAGGTCACGGCGAACTGGCCCTCCGCGGCGTTCCAGGCGACGAGGAAGCGCAGCTGGTGCCGCTCGCGCTCGGCGAAGAGGTCCTCGCGGACGGGCACCCAGCCCTCCAAGCTGTCGGGCTGCTCGTCGTCCATGGCTGCGGGCCGTCAGTCGTCGGAGAGCTCCCCTTGCCCCGGGCCCGGGCCCTGCCAGCCCCCCTCGCAGGGCACCTCGAACCCCGACATTTTTCCGCTGGGCGTTAAGCTACGTAAACGTCGCCGTTTCCTATTGATTGGCTGTCCGCAGGCCAATCAACCCGGCCGGCCGTCGCCGTCGCCAATTGGTTGGGTCCCAGGAGGAGAAAGCCAATGAGAAGATCGAAACATGCTTTTCCCCTGCCTGCTTGAATTAATCTCGCAATTTTGCCGGCGACCGGGGAATTGTCGTTCTTGCCGCATCTCTTCCACTTTGGCACATACTGATTTTGGAAGAAAGGTTGCTAAAGGGACACGTTACTGGCTTATCCTTATACACTTAGCTGTGGGCTCCTCGAGAACTTAGCCTGTGTTCTTCCCTCAAGGACATTACCAACCCCCTGGAGAGAACGAACGTTAAACTCAGCTACTTTCTAAGTCTCTGAACAGGTTTAGGGAAAACCCACTGCCCTCAATTGGAACTACATATAGATCAGAAGATAAACGTATATCTCCTGACACTAAATCTTTCATGGAGCTGGCAGCCTCCTCTGGCTTCCTCAGAGTGGGTTGGTGGGTTTGAATTCTTCATCTGGGGTCTAGCAACCTGGCCCACCGTGCCAGCAGAGCTCCCTCGGTCTTCAGAGTTGGCTAGGAACCACACATGTACCCATTCAACCACCTTTGAGTAGCTGTCTACTGCGTGCCAGTTTGGGGAGAATGGATGAGAAGGGAGATCAAGGCTATCCCTGCCTTCGAAGCATCTCAGACCCAAATTGCACGTTTAAATACAATCTATGTTCCCCTTCAGAGAGCAACAAGACCGGATGGGGGGCGGGGATCCTCTCTTAAGATTCACAGACACCCCAGACTTGTTTATCTTAAATCCAGTCACCTGGTGGACAATAGGAAGCAAGACAGCTTTGTCTCTGTGAAACTCACAGTGTGGACTAAGGAGTTGAGAACGCCGTGGCTGCATAGCTATTGCTTCATTTGGCCCTTCTTGACGTGCTACTGTTAGGTATTGTCCTGGTGGTTTCCACTCATAACTGTGACCTATGTACAGCAGCACGAAACACTGCCGGGCCGGCACCATCCTCACTCTCGGTGCTATGCTTGAGCCCATTGTCCAGACCCCTGTGTCCCTTCATCTTGTTGAGAGACACCCCAGGCCACCCTCTACTTTTACCAAGCATGATGGCCTTGTCTAGGGAGTGGTCTCTCCTGAGAACATGCCTAAAGCATATGAGACATGAAGGAGCTGTACGCTTTAGATTTGTTTGCGCTTCTGGCATTCAGTGTGATTTGCAACACCACAATGCAAATGCACACCTCTGTGGTCTTTCATCCTTAGTCTACGTTGTCCTACTTTTTACATGCATACGAGGCAATTAAAAATATCATAGTGTGGGTCAGGCACACCTTAGTCCTCAATGTATCATTCTTGTTCTGCAACATTTATAAGAAGGTCTGGTGCTGCCCGTTGCAATGTCATTTGACTTCTTTTTTAAAAAAAAAAAAAAAACGTTTTACTGGCAGATAGTTCAAATCAAAAGCTCAGTTACAGGAAGAAGAGTTACAATCATCACAATTAGTGGTAGAACATTTTCTTCATTCTTGACCTCATCCTTACTAGCTTTCCTTGCCCCCCCCCCCAATCTCCCTTTCTATATCCATAGGGAACCATTCATCTAGTTACTGTCTCTATAGATTTACCTATCTTGAGCTTCATATACAGAAAACCATTTTTAAAAACTAAGACCAATAACCAGGTAAAATAGATAAAACCGCAATCTAAAAGAAAGAAAATCATTTGGTTTCTTTTTTTTTCCTTTTAGACACCAAAATTTTTATTAGTAGTCCACCTTCCTGCCCTCTCTTAACACACTGTAAACAAAATTAACCTTTTGTTGACCCAGGATTGTGACAGGAACTAAAGTATTACCAACGTGGGGGCAGACCTACGCCTGATGTCATGTTTTTTCTGGCCCCTCCCAACCTATAGACATCACTTCTCTCGGCTGTCCCTAACAAATCCATTTTAACCCCTGTAAAATAGGGACAAGAAGTACTGACCCCACTGTTCTGAGGTTGACAAGAATGTCCGTCACTCAGCTGGGGTCCTGGGAGCATTCAAACTCTCCCAGCTCCATGCTGTCCTTTGAGCTCTCCCTTTCATTGGTCATGGACCCAGGAACCAGTCAGCTGTAAGTCAAGCCTGTGACCTGGGTCCCGAAGACCCGGGGAGGATGAGACGTCATGTGCATGGGCTAGACCCCCGTTGCAACTCCAGCTTAAAGACCAAGCCAGCAGGTCCTGGCTCCCTGTCGGGGAGACACCCCAACACCTCCTTCCATCATGACCAGCACCTTCAAAAAGGCTTTCTCAAGCCCTCATACTGTTCCCTGGCCACGTGGGGAACAGTATGAGGGGACAAAGCGGGGGTCAATGACAAACCAGTCTCAAATTAGTGCCAGTTGTTCTTGGGGAGAGCCGGAGCGGGCAGGGACACCAACTGGAAGGCGAGGGGCAGCCCCGACTTTCAGGAATGGGAGTGATCAGCGTTGAAGGGATAGTCCACGGGCAGGCCCAGCCACCCGGCCTGCTTCCCAGTCAGCTGGGACCACTTCGCGGTCAGCTTACCAAGGTGGACTTCAGCCCCTGCCTCATTCAGCTTCGTGGGCAGGAAGTGGACTCCAGCGAGGTCCTTGCCCAGGTGGGTCCGCAGCTCTCTCTGCGCCAGCAGCTGGTTGGTGGAGGAGCTGCTCATCACGAAGTGGGGGTGGCCCTGGCCGGCTGGCCCTTGGCCAGGAGGAGGATGTGGCCCCATTCTTCAGCCGGGAGCATCCACTTGAGGCTTTATGTTCGCCGTCTCCACCGACTTCTCGGTTGGTCAGTCACTTGCCCTCAATCTCCATGTCAGAATGTCCTCTGTTACACACCACGGCATCGTCTTTCATCTGCTCCAATGCCGGCCAACGATCATGTCGGCACAGCCCATGGTGGTGGGAGAGATGTCGCCCTTATCCGTGGTGGTCACCTCGGAGCCGTCCATGGTGGCCTGTGGCGCGTGGATGGGGTCGATCTCAGTGATGATGACACACGCCCGGAAACCTCTCGGCCTGGGCACAGCCCTGACCCACGTCCCCATAGCCTGCGACCAGGGCCACTGTACCGGCAATCTTCCCGCTGGTGGCCGCCTTGATGCCCTGGATGAGGAAGACTTCCTGCAGCCTTAGAGACTATCAACCTTGCTCTTGGTTGGCAAGAGCAACGTGGACAGCAACGTTGGCATGGATGGCAGGCTCCTTCAGGATCCCATTGGCCTTCGTCTTGGACAGGTTGTGGATTCCGGTCGTGGTCTCCTCAGGGCTCCTCCGAATGCCCGGCAGGGGCCGTGGGTGCTTGGTGTGGGTCTGGTGGGTGAGGTCCCCGCCGTCGTCCACATCATGTTGAGGGCCCGTCCTTGAAGCACAGCCCGCCTCGTTAGTCTTGCCCTTCCAGGCACTCACTGGGATGCCGGCCTTGGCAATGGCAGCTGCTGCATGGTCCTGGGTGGAAAAGGTGTTGCCACTGGACCACTGCTCCTCAGTGCCCAAGGCGCCCAGGGCCTCGATGAGGACAGCTGACTCCACGGTCACGTCCAGGCGATGCCGGTGCCCTTCAGCGGCTTGGAGGCGGAGTACATCTCGCACAAGCGCATGAGTCCAGGCATCGGGGTCTCTGCCCTGTCCAGGGCCTGACATCCCCAGGGGGCCAGGCTGACGTCAGCGACTCTGGAGGGCAATTTCTCCGTCTTGTTGGCGGTGTTTCGGCTCGGAGAGGCAAGGGCAAAGGGGTCCAGGAGTCAAGCTGAGGAGTCAAGCACTGGGCGGGCAGCGCCTGGTAGGGGACATTTGATTTCTTAACTGCTGCTTCCATGAGCATTGACTATGCATAGAAACTAAATTAAGTCATTGACCACTGGGATCTTTTCTCCATTTATCATGATGTTGCCGATTGGTCCAATGGTGAGGATTTTTGTTTCTGTATATTGAGTTGCAATCCTTACTGAAGACTAACGTCCTTTTTAAAGAAGATACTTTTATTGGGGGGGGGGGGAGGTCTTACATCTCTTATCATGATCCATACATTCATCCAGTGTGTCAAGCACATTTGCACATCTGCCACCATTCTTTTCTTTTTTTTTTCTTTTTGTATTTGTGTGTGTGTGTGTGTGTGTGTGTGTGTGTGTGTGTGTGATGCCTCCGGTGGTCCTGGGCGCTACCCAGTGCCGCTCCTGAGAGCCGCCGCTGGATTTGAACCGCCAAGCCCGCGGGCCGCAGTCCCGCACTCAACCACTCACGCCACCGGGGCTCAGCCCTCCACCATTATTTCTCTTTCCACTTGAGCCCTGGAGATGAAGACTGCAATTCTTGATCTTCATTGGCAAGTGCCGCAACCCCTCATTTTCAGCAATCAGAGTTGTGTCATCTACATATCATAGTTGTGAATCATCCTGATCATGTAAGTTCTTGATTTAGTCCAGCTTCTCTGGTTACTTGCTCAGCACACAGATGGAATAAGTGTGGTGAGAGGTCACAGCCGTGGTGCACACCTTTCCTGACTTTAAACCATGCAGTGTTCCCTGGTTCTGTTTGAATGACTGCATCTGCATGTGCACACTGAAGTATTCCAGAATTCTCATTCCCAGTGCTATCACCCCTAGTTTGCTATCCACACAATTGAATGCCTTTGTATAACATACAAAATACAATAACACCTTTCAGTAGTCTCTGCTTTTCAGTTAAAATTCACCTGTCACCAGCAATTATTTCCTATATGCCACATCATCTTCTGAATCTGGCTTAAACTTCCGGCAGCTTCCTGTCAATGTACTGCTTCCACTGTCTTTTAATTATCCTCCAAAAATTGATCGGCATGTGATAATGCTATTGTTCAGTGATTTCCACATGCTGTTGGACCACTTTTCTTTGGAATGGGTACAAATAGGGGTCTCTCTGGTCAATTGGCTTGGGAGCTGTCTTTGCCATTTCTTATCAGAGAGTACTTCATTGCTTTATCAGTTTGTTGAGACATTTCAATCCATATTTCAGAAATTTCTGGAGCCTTGTTATCACCAATGCCTTCATTGCCGCTTGGACTTCCTCCTTCAGTTGCTTCTCGATCATATGCTAGCTCTTGAAACGGTTGAATGCTGACCAATTCTTTTTGGTATTTTTGGTACTCCATTCCTCCCCTCTTCTTCTGGTGCCTCCTGCATTGTTGAATATGATGCCCATGGAATCGTTCGATATTGCAACTTGAGACCTGAATTTTTCCTAGCTATAGTTCTCCATTTTTTTTATATACTATATATCAAGTTTATTTGGATGCAAAACAGAACCAGAGACCCAGTTGGAAGTTTTAATGCAGGCTTTATTTGGGAAGCTCGCGGGCGGGTTCAGCTACTCGGGGTATTGAGCTGATGAAGCCGCACCAAGGGGACAAAAGGAAGAGTTTTTAATACCCACTTGTCCGGAGCAGGTGTTAATCATCAAAAGGAGAGAGTGTGCTCCCACCTCCACAGGTGCAGCTGTTAATCTTCAAACGAAGGGAGTGCACACAGCTGGGTTTCGTAAGGGAGATGGGCGTTAAATCTATCTGAAAGTCGTGGGAAGATGGGAATGCATATCTTTTAGAAACAGGCAAGCACCTTGATTCCGAGTACAAAGGGTTTCAGGAATTTGCCATTAGGCTCAGGGAGGGTTTAGCAGGAGTAAGCTCTTGAGGGGTAAAATGGAGGTGCTGCACCTAAAAATGGAGTCTCTTGTGCCAAGACCAGACATTATAGAACAACCCTTGCTTCCCAGAAAAAAAATGAGCAGGTATTATTATAATAGGGAAAAAATGTCTCTGCACAACTTTCCTGACATTTTTCTCACCAATGTAATTTTCCATTTTTCTTAAAATGGCTCCATAATAAGTCCCAGTGATAATCCTGTGTCCTTTGAAAAAAAATCCACCACAATTTTCCTTTTGGAACCCACTACACAATGACCATATCTTTTGAGCTGTATTCTCTGCCTAAAAGTTCACTGAACCAACAGATCCCCTCAGAAGCCACACTGTTTTTTTGGTGTAATTTTTTTTTTTATTATTAACAGATCATTTTATTGGCAACTCTTACAACTCTTGTTACAACCCATACATTGATTGTATCAGGCATGTTTATACATATGTTGCCTTCATTCATTTCTTTTTTTTTGGGGGGGGGGGGGAGGCGCATCACTGCTCTCCGGTGGTGGGAGTAGGAGGCCCAGCCCCACTGCTGGAATTGAACCTCCGTCCCAGTGGGCCGCAGTCCCGCGCACAACCACTACGCCACCGGGACTCAGTCCTTCTTCATTCATTTCTTGACATCTGCTTTCTTGGTATCAGCTCCTCATTTTCCCTCCCTCCCCCCTCCTATCCCCTTGATAGATTATAAATTATTATTCTCATATCTGACACCAACCGCTGAGAAGCCACACTTTTGATGGAACTTTTTTAAAAGCACCCTAAGAAGACGAAGAGAAGTGTAGCCCTGAAAGAACTTCTCTGCAGCCATCCACGTTTTGTGTGGAATAAACTCATGCCTTTATGAACCCTATACCATCTAATACACAATTGTGTATTATTTTGCACACTCTTTTGGGTTTTGTATGTTTTTCTGTATATAAAATTCCAGGGTAGGTAAATCTATAGAGACAGTAACTGAACTAATAATTACTGAGGGGCAAAAAATAATAATAATAATAATTACCAAGGTGCATGTCGGAGGAAGACAGACTTTCCACTCTTGTAAAGGCTTACATCTCAGAAACCCACAGAGGTAATTCACCCCTGCTCTGCAGGGCCACTGTGCACCAGCATCGACTCGATGGCTGTGAATGAGGGAGCTGGGGTTCAGCAGGGAGGTTGGGGAAAAATGGGGAGCAACGAGGAGTACGAGAAAGAAGAAAATGTTCTTGATTGGGTTGGTGATGACTGCTCACACTGTTAAATATTTCTGAACTGCTGGATGGTAGAATATGTGAATTGTACGCCAACAAAACTTAAAAAAAAATAACCAATAGAGGACGCGACGTGTTCATACTTGAAACATGAAAGAATATCTAGATTTGTAGGCATTTCCACACTCACTGGCATCAAGTTGACTCTGACTCCTGAAGACTGACTCGTGGGGACTTTGTAGGACAGAGAAGGACTGCCCTTTGGGGTTTCAGAAGCTGCAAATGTTGACCGGAGGAGAGAGCCTCATCTGTCTCCCTGGGAGCTACTGGTGGATTTGAACCGCTGGCCTTGCAGGTAGCAGCTGAAATGATACTCCCCTATGCCACCAGGGCTCCTCAACATCGAAGAAAGAGGGGGAAAGACATCTACATTATTCCTTTTAGTACTAGCCAGTAGCAATATCATGATTTATTGAATTAATTTCCTACCCATACAAAATTCCCAGCCCACTGCTGTTGAGTCGATTCAGTTCATAGTGTCCCCAGTGAGAGACATAAAGTAATTCCAGTTTCCTGCCATTATAAATAATGCATAATAAACATTGTTATATACACGTCTTTGAATAACTCCTTTTTGTGCTTTGGTATTTTACCTCACTTTATATATATATTATATATATACACATCTATTGGGTATATAGATGTTAAGTGTCGGAGGAAGATAGGACTTTTCGGCTGAGCCCCGGTGGCATAGTGGTTGTGCGCGGGACTGTGGCCCACTGGGATGGAGGTTCGATTCCAGCTCCACAGAGCAAAGGCTGGGCCACCTACTCCCACCACCTGAGGGCAGTGATGCCCCCCCCCAAAAAAAAAAAAGATAGGACTTTTCCACAATGATATCTCCTCCAAAATATTAAGCAAATATTGATAACCATTTGCCAGCTCGGAAACTGAGAGATATTCTCCCTAAAGGCTCCAGCATTCATAGGCTTTTGTCTCTCTCACAAAAGATAGGGCTGACTGACCCCCTGCTGTTAAGGACACTGGGTCACTCCCCCTGAAAGTTTAGCAATCAAGGCTCCGCCCAAGGCAATCAGGTTAGTCTGCTGCCATCGGGACACTTTCTTCCCTTTCCTATAACCGGTACCTATAGCACAACCCTTTGCTGTGACGTATATCCTTCCCTGTAATTAGGGGCCTGCATGTCCCCAAAAGGTATATAAGGGTTGGTCAGAACAAAGGTGCTCTCTCGCCTCGGCACTCCTACCCTTGACCTTTCTCTGCTGGTTCTTCTCCCCCAATCCCTCTCCCTCTCCTCTCTGATCTCTCTCCCCATGTCCTCTCCTCCCCTCATTCTCTCTCTCCACCTGGACCACCAAACGGGGCTGAGGTGAGCATGCTACCATGAAATGTGTCTGGCTCCATTACTCCTCCCTGTCTTATGCGCTCTGTGACTTTACTATCATGATTAATGATCACTGTGCGATTGCACATGCTGGAAGAACCCCGATGCTAATGTCGGAGGCCGGCTTCCTCTGACAGTTAGGACAAGAGTGGCACAGCCATGGCGCTTTTCATTGAATTCAAATTTTGTGATTAAATTTTGATTGAATCTCCACAACGCAATAAATGTCAAATTCCAAGATTGAATCATCCCATAAAGACCTTTCAAAGAAAATGACTTTCCAGAACTTGACTCCTGCTCCTTGAGGCTCAGTCCATTGGAGAGACTACACAGAGGTCTGAATGGCACAAAGAAGCGTGGTACTCACAGGGACCTCAGGGAGTTGATTTCTTTGGAAAGACCCGCTGCCAGACTGGGGAGAGTTGAAAGTCCCGTCCGTTCCCCCTACGTGCCATTAGGGAATCTTCTAGGGGCCTTGGGAGAGCTGCGGCAGTGCCAACGGCGGCCTGGGAAGAGAACCTGTCTGCTTTGGTGGTGGAGTGAGAGCCAACCCCAAGAATGGAGCCTGTTCTCCGCTAGATGCCAGGCTGGAATGAGAGATGCAGCAAAGGGGCAGCTGGACCCCTGGCAGCAGAAATCCCAGTCTGCAGGCACGAGGTGGCCTATGGGAGCGATCCTGACGGAGGAACGCAAGAGACTCGGCGTAGAGGCTCTCCTGGCCTGATGGTGGAGAGGTCTTCACGCTGAGTATCTCCAGTGGACAGAAGACTCTTGCTCCCAAGACTGCTAGTGGGCCTCCCAGGTGGAGGGGAGGACAGGCGAGGAGGTGATTAAGTCCCACCTTAGTGCTGATCCCCCCCACCTTCTGCCCCAGAGACTCTGATTTCTGGGAGAGGCCTTCTGGGAAGGGAGAAGAGAAGCCAGCAGCAAGGGCCGACTCCGCTGAAAGAGGAGCCATTTACCACTTGGCCTTCACATCAACGGCTCAGGGAGGAGGGGCAGAGAGGAGAGGCCAACCTCACCCACCTCTCCCAGGGCAGGTCCCTGCTCGGGAGGTGAGGAGATTTTGATGCTGGATAAACCAAGTTTGAATTTTTCATGAATCTGTTTGGCTGGATAGTCATTTACTGCATGGAGATTGTGACAGCGTGATTCTAGAATCGTGTGTTACCTAAGGGGGCGGACTGAGGGTGGAGGTGGGAGTGGGGGGACGGATGGGAACCCCAAAGTAAATTCACTGCCATCCATCAATTCCAGCTCATAATAGAACTGCTCCTTAGGGTTTCTGAGACTGAAAAATCCTTATGGGTCAGACAGCCTCTTCTCTCTCCCTCAGAGTGGCAAGTGGGTCTGAACCACCGACTTTGTGCTTACCAGCCCAGTGCTTAACCCACTGAGCCCCTAGGCAAGCTCAGAGAGACCAGGAAGTCTTGTTCAAAAGACTTCAGGAGAAGACTTCCAGAATGGCCAGGGAGAAGGTGAAAAGGCTCTCAGAAACCTCCCTTTCTACCCCCCCTCACCCCCACCCCCTTCAGTTTTGTCCTGGCCTGGCTGCTCTGACTGCTCCGAGGAGCCAGCTGCCCATGGTAAATGCAGGAACTCAGAGTCCAGCATGTGACCTTTTCTGGTGACACTTGAGCAGCAAGCAGAGGTAAGGCGGCTGCGGCAAGCCTATATTTGGGCTTTCACACGCGACAGGCCTGTGGCTATTTGCAGTGAAGCCAGCTCTGGTTACCACATGGTCTCTGGCGCCCCAGTCACAGAACGCTGCTGCCAGACACGCGGGGCAGGCCCAGATCTCCGGCAGAGGTCACCCTGCAAGGAGGGCTGCTGAGCTTGCACGCTTGGATTCTGACGTCTAGTGGAAATCCAGACCCTTCTGAATTAGGAGAAGACGTTACAGACCCTTAAAAGAGCAGGCAAGTTTGGGGATAGCCTTTTTTAAATTATTTTTTAATGAGAAGTTCTGGTCAGTTCTATTCTGTCTTAAAGCGTCAGTGAGTTGGTAGTGCTGTTGCTGAAGAGCTTCGAGTCGAACCAAAAGATCAGCAGTTTGAACCCACCGGCAGCTCCAAGGGAGACTGATGTGGCAGTCAGCTTCTACAAAGATGACAAGCTGCTTGGAGACCCTGGGGGGCAATTCTACTCTCTCTTGGGGGGTCCCTATGAGCATGCAAACTCTATGACTAGAAACTCACTATGTCTCAAGGTCAATACACTAGTTTGCCTTAAGGTGGGAAAAGGCAGCCTGGTGAATGGCCATGTCTCCTCAAGCATAAACAGCCTATAGCCATGGTTCTGCGCCTTCTCAGGGTTGGACATGGCACAGGCCGTACGTTTCTGCTAACGGAGGAAGGGAGACATGGCTTTGGGATATTGCTAGTGCAGGAGCCTGTGTCTGAGAAAAGTTGGGAAGCCTGCTTGTTGATAATGTCTGGCTGTATCCTCTGCTCTTGGGCCAGTGAACAATTTTTAACTTAACCCCTGTGCTGTATGACTGCATTGTCGTGTGGTGATTGACATGCTGGGAAATCATTGTCAATGTTGGTTTGGTTTGGGCTTGCGCAGTTTCCTCTAAAATGTGTCCAGGTTTAGGGGTTGTCGTTGGGAAGCTCGTGTGAGCCATATTGTATTGTGCACAGCCAAGGCTGTGAAACAGGTTTGCTTCTGCGGTTGCCTGGACGAGTTTCTAAAATGACAGGCAAAATTCTGTTTCTGGAGAGCGAATAAATGCAACCACTTCCATTCAGAAAATTGCCTGAGACTCCCCATAAAAGATGAAAACACCCTTGCCAGAGGATTTTTCTAATATAAGCACAGGGCACGTTTCTTATACAAGATTTCAGGGAAAAAATGTTTCTTTTCTTTTAAACTGAAGCCTTCAGAGTACAGTGTAACAACGATGAAATATGCAACTTTCCTCTAGTTCTTAAATGCTTCCCCTCCATCATGATCCCAATTCTACCTTACAAATCTGGCTAGACCATGGGCTGTACACTGGTACAGATAGGAACTGGAAACATGGGGAACCAGTACAGGTGATTCCTTTAGGACCAGTGGTGAGAGTGGCGATACCGAGAGGATAAAGGGAAGGTGGGGTAGAAAGGGGGAACCAATTACAAGGATCTGAGCTCCTCCCTGGGCTATGGACAACGGGGAAGTGGGTGAAGGGTGATATCGACAAAATGTAGGATATGATGAAATAATAATAATTTATAAATTATTGAGGGTTCATGGGGGCGGGGCAGGAGGGAGGGAGGAGAAATCTGAGGAACTGATACCAGGGGCTTAAGTGGAAAGAAACTGAGTGATGATGGCAACAAGTGTACAAATGTGCTCGACAAATGGATGGATGGATGGATGGATGGATGGATGGATGGATGGATGGATTGTGATGGGATTTGTATGAGCCCCCCAATAAAACGATTTCAGGACAAAAAGCCTGCAGCCTTGAGGTGTGAGAGTGGAGCGTGCGGCCCTGCAGTCATCGCTGGCTATGACTCACTGCTGAACCTCTCTGAGCCGCAGCGGCATCTGGGGTACTATCCGAATCATTCTATCTCCCTCTCCTCCAGACGCTGAGACACTGCCGGAGACGGAGTGTCAGTGAGTGCCCATGGAGGGCCCATGGCAAAATCTCCATCCCTGCTTGTGTTTGTGTGTTCAAAGGGCAAATGCAGACACCGAGGGACTTCTTGTTAGCATTTGTGGGCATGCACACCAGCCTTCACCTCACCTCAGCAGTCCTTTAGCTGTTTCACATTCCCGCTGGGCATGGCCAGGTCTCCTCATGGTCACTGAGAAGCTGGGCAATTCAGAACTCCCTTTGGAAATGGAAGCGCAATTTTAGTGGGCTGCTCCGCAACCTGTAGGTGTGGCATTTTCATGGAAACCTGGGTTCCAGGCTGAGCCCCGGTGGCGTAGTGGCTGTGTGCGGGACTGCGGCCCACTGGGATGGAGGTTCAATTCCAGCAGCGGCTCCACAGGAGCAAAGGCTGGGCCTCCTACTCCCACCACCAGAGGGCAGTGATGCCCAAAAAAACAAAAAAAAGCAACAACAACAACAAAAAAGAAACCTGGGTTCCGATCCAAGCTGACTGGCCTCCCTAGAAGAGGGTGGCTGGGGGCAGTGCTGACACGGGAGATGGACATACAGGATCCTGTGGAGACGTGGGAGTGACTCGGAGAAGAAGGGAGTCGTCAGCTCTCCCTCACTGTGGCCCTCAGAGCCCACCGGCAAGGCCAGTCAGCTCTCGCATTGGGGGCTGGCCCCAGTGAGGGGCCACGTGAGCCCAAGGAGGAATGTGGGGGGGTCTCCCAAGGAGGACCATCACCTCGGGGAGCTGGGAGAGTGACATTTGATAACAAGCCCACATCAAAGGGATGTAGGTGGCTAAGGCCTATGATGAGAAAGAAATGCCCACCGGTTCAGAGCAGGGTAAGTTTCCACCACTGGGATCTGGAACCTCTTATTCTTGGATTAAACATCCCTAAAAGGTCGAGATGTGAAACCGGGTCAGAGCCTCCTCTCCTCAGTGGGGTCCATGGCCTTTCCCCAGAGCGCGGGGCAGAGGAAGGGTGGGAGAGTGGGACAGGAGGGTGTGGGGGCAGATCAGCCAGGAGGGTGGGGCTCTCCAGGAGGCAGAAGAAGGGGTGAAACTCACTGGGGCAAAGTGCCATCTCTGAACAGTAGTGGGCACTGAGCATATGCTCAGGACACTGGCCCGAGGGCAGGAGCAGGAAAGCTGAGGGCCCCTGGTCTCCCCTAATGGAGACAGAGGAAGGGGTACAACTGGAGATCTGTCAGAGGGATCGGCCGGCAGGGCGGGAGCTTGTGGGCCAGACCAGCAGTCTAAACAGTGTTGTGGAGGAAGAAAGTGTCCGGGGCCGCTGCTCTATTCCACTCGCTCATGTCCCCACAACCAGCTACTGCTCCAGGCATCTTCTGGAATGGTCCACAGCCCACAACACTGAAAACCATTGGAAGCTGTGTTTAGAAAGGCTCGTCTTTAGGATTCACCCAGGGCTTTTCATTCTTGCATTTAACGAGAACGCCCAGGTGAGAAGTGCCCTTTTTAGGAAAGAGTTTTGGCAGGCCTGGTGGAAGGGCGCCCCATTAGCAAGTCCTCCTCGCTGGATGGATGTGGAGGGTGACTACAGGTTGTGGTTGGGAGCGGGACGAGGTGGAAGGGGGGCCCTGAGCTCCATCTGGCAGGTGGAGAAACAAGCTCATGTGGACGAAGCACAGCCACCTGTGCGATCATGAAGTCTCATCAGAACTAGGTAACAGGCACCAGAAGACTCTTAGCAAACAAACAAAAACATATTGTTGAGAGTGAGGGGGCTCAGAGCAGAGACCCAAAGCCCATCTGTAGACAATGGGACATCCTCCCACAGTGGGATCACAGGGGAGGGATGAGTCAACCAGGGCGCAGTAAAGCAAGGATGAAACACACAATATTTCTCTGGCTCCTTGAGGCTCCCTCGTCCCCCCCACCCCCACTATCATGGCCCCAATGCTGCCTCTCACTTCAGATTAGATCAGAGCACACACACACAGGGACAGATTAGAGATAAGAGTCATAACAAATGCAACCCAGGAACAGGAATGGGATAGCGACACCAGAAGGATCAGAAGAAGGGGAGGTGGGTGAGGAAGGGGGAAACCAATTGTAATGATCGACACAGCCACACACACGCCTCCAGGGGAAGAGCAACAGAAAGGGAGACGGGGAATCCCTGTCTCAGTGCCAATGTGACATACGAAAATAACAATAATTTATAACCTCTCAAGGGGTCAAAGTGGGGGGGGGTGGAGAAGAACTGATACTAAGGGCTCACTAGAAACTAATTGTCTAGAAAAGAATGATGGCAACATATGTACAAATATACCTGATATAATTAATGTGTGGGTTGTAATAAGAGTTGTAATTTCCCCCAATAAAATTATTTTTAAAAAAAAGCATTGGGGGTACTAAAGGCTTGAAGGTAAACAAGCGGCCATCTAGCAGGGAAGCAACCAAGCCCACATGGAAGAAGCAAACCAGCCTGTGTGACCACAAGGTGGTAATAGGATCAGGGATCAGACATCAGAAGTCCCAGAACAATCATATTGATGCAAACAAGGGGGATCAGAGCAGAGACACAAAGCTCATCTGTAGTCAACAGACACCCCCTCACAGAAGGGTCACGAGGGAGGGATGAGCCAGCCAGGGTGCAGGATAACTCTCGTTCTTTAATGCTTCCTCCCCCACTACTCAAACCCTCGTTCTACCTTACAAACTGGGCTGGACAGGAGCGTGTATCCTGTTCAGATAAGGGCTCTCAACACAGGGAATCCAGGACAGTCAACCCTCGGGAACAGTCATAGGACAGCTGATATTATAACATTTTTGGTAGGTGCCGTTGGGTTGATTTTGACTCAGAGCAACCCTTGTGAGAGAGCAGAACTACTCCGTAGGGTTTTTGTAGGTTCTATGGGAGGAATTTCCCAAGTCTTTCTCCGGTGGAGCCATCGGGTGGATTTGAACCACCAACCTATGAGTTAGCTGCCAAGTGCTTACCACGTTGCACTGCCAGCACTCCTTATAGTCCACAGTCCACACAGAGCATTTCTCTCGTGACTTGTCCTTGTACATGCATCTTCTGAGCTCTCGCTTTTTAAAATTAATTTGTACAACAGTTGTAATACTAATCGTCTGGGATCCCTCCCATTCTTCTGCCTGGAGTTGTTTTACATACAGGAGGCGTCTGGTGGTCAAATCTATTGATGTTTCTTTTGTGGTCTTGTCTTTTAAAATCTGTCTCCTATCGAGGACAGCCTGGCTTTAAAAATCCAAAGGAAACCAACCTCACAGCCCTCGAGTGGATGCTGACTCATTGCAGTCCCACAGTCTCCAAGACTGTAACACTTGACGAGAATAGAAGCCTCATCTTTCTCCCATGGAGCCGCTGGTGGCTTCAAACTGCTGGCCTTGCGGTTAGCAGCCCAGCATGTGGCCACGAGGCCGCCACGGTTCAGATAGGGTGGTTGAAAACCCAATCACAACCACGCGGCTCAAATGGCATTTGCAAATTGTGAATGGACAGAGCTGCGAGTCTTGGCCGCCGACTGCAACGGCCTCCTCTGTGGCTCACTTCCACCTCTCCGTTTGTATTATAGGACTCTCAGTAGGACTGATTTGCTCTTCACTGTCCCAGAAGGATCGTCCTTGTGCCAAAGTGCTGCCCAGGACTTCCGGCGCGACCATGGAGGAAGAGGAGGGGGAGGAACCCGAGCTGGCCAGGTCTGCTGCTCCCACGGACTTCCTCTTCTATCACATGGACCTGTATGACTCTGAAGACAGACTGCCCATCTTCCCAGAGGAAAACCCGAGGAGGAGAAGAGAAGTCGGTCCAGCCGAAGTGACCAGGGTGCCAAGGGCCGTGAAAGGTCGGCCTCCAGGAGCCCTTCGCGAGACAGAGCATGCGAGCACCCATTTGTACGGCCTGGAAGATGGTCGTGAGTTCGGAGAGGGGTGCGCTGGCGAAAACACGCTCGGGATGGGGCTTTCGGAGTGTCCTCCTTGTGTGCCAAAGAGGAGAGACGTCACCAGGGAACAGAGAGACTGGCAATTGAGTGGAGAGGCGGCCGAGGCCGAGGACCTGAGCTTCGGAGGGTGGGGCTCCCCAGACCAGTGCCAGAACCTGCGAGAAGCCTACAGGTACACCCGTGGCCGGTCCAGTGAGGAATATGAGTGCTACGTCATCCCAGAGGAGGAGGACGAGGAGGAAGCTCCCACCTGCTTTTGCGTCACGTGCAGAACTCCACTGCGAGCCTGTGAGAAGGATTTAGACGAACACAGGGAGCATGAGATGACCCCACTCGATAAAGCGCTGGAAAGTGCCAAGGTAAGTTGGACTCTGGGATCCTTCTTCTGGATGGTACATGTGCATCTCGTGCATGTAGTTGGGGACGGGCCTACTAACACTCACCTCCATCGAGCCGGTGACAGCTCACAGCCACCCTGTGGGTCAGGCCAGCACTGCCCTGTGGGTTTCGGAGACTGAGATTGTCACGGGAGAAGAAAGCCCCAACTTTCTTCTGCAAAGCAGCGGGTGGTTTCAAATGGTGGACCTTAGGATTGCAGCGCAACCTGTAACCCTTGTGCCACCAGGGCTCCAGGCCTAATACACCTGGGGGCGGGGGACCCATTACACTCATGCTCTCTTGTGCACCTTGGTTTGATAGGATGAAGTTCACAAAAACATGCTCAAGC